>JASDDO010000018.1:54859545-55032832 GCA_030015575.1 Agapanthus africanus | reverse complement strand
TCTTTATGAGATCCTCGTGGCTCATAAAGTACAAAAGTCTTAGGAAGCAGATCTTAACCCTGAATCCTAAACCACCGATGCCCTGCAAGGAGATCAAGATAAATTGTTCGCGGAATGCACTCGATAAAAGAGACACGCCGTTGAGAAGAAAAATGTATCTTTTATTCATGAACCAAAATGGATGCAAAGTACAATTCATGAAAGAAACAAAAAAAAAGATACTCTCATCCATGAGTATGTACAAAAAGAGAAAAGAAAAGATACAAGTCTTCAAGCCGGCGGGCGATGTAGCAATCTTACCAGCTCATCTTTCTGTTGCTGAGCCATGGCTTCGTGACGCAAGATCTCCAGAAGACGAGCCTCCGCCTGAGCCTGCTGGGCCTGATATGAAGCAAGCCGAGCTTCAAGCTCTTTCTCAGTGGCCTTATGGGCCTCAACCCTTCCATGAGTGAACGTGGCAGCTTTGTCGAGAGCCACCACCTCTTTGATGGACTCCTGAAGCACCCGCCAGAGTTCATACGCTTTGTTGGCTTTGGCCGTGAGATTGGATTGAAGCTCGCTCAGCGCCTTGGAAGCTAGCTCCCTCTCCGAGAATTTGCGGCCAAGCATCTTCTCGCATGACGTCATGTTGGCCGCGCATCATGCTATCAGACCCTGCAACTCCGCTTTTGCAGCCACGACTTCCGAGGAAAGGCGAGAACATTCAAGGGCATGCAAGCGAGCCTCCACATGCCGACAGAACTCCACCCAGACTCGCACCACTTCTTCGCTATGGTAGGTGGCGAGAAAAGGAAGAGAACCGTTAGCTTCGGCGGAAAACGCTTCAGCGGTGGTCGCGCTACCAGCACGGAGCTCCTCAATCAAAGATGATAAGGAGACAAGGCTTAATTGGGCCAAGCATTCTTAAGCCCGCAAGGCGTAAGGGCCGGGCGGCATCATGATGCGCGACTCCAACACTGTGGAGACTGGCAGAGCTGTTCAAATTTGGAAGATGTCAGTAAAATTCTTAAGCAAAGAACGAATGAGAGTATGATGAAATGTCGCTTACCGACAGTCGTGCAAATGGGAGCTGAAGGTTCCTCTGGCCCTTCGAGAACCTCGACCTCATCATCGGCCTCCAAAACTGTAGAAAACACCAATGTCAATATGCAAAATAACGACGGTGCTATGAGAAGTGATGGACGACACCAACCTTGCCCGGATGAGAGGACAATGCGTTTGGGGGATATCGCTTGTGGAGCTGCCATCTCCAGCAGACGCTGAAAGGATTGCCGGGGAGACAGATCGACAATAGAGGCCGCCAACTCACGTAATCCTGAGAAAACAAAAGAATCCAGACAACGGAAAGGCTGCTAATTTAAAATTCAGAAGGTTACCTTCAACATTTCTCCCGTTCTGAGTCGGGGGGATAGCTGCCTCGATAGCCTCTGCCGGAACCTCGGGCTCCAACAGAGGGAGGGTAGTCCCCACTACCTCCATCTCAGCCTCCGGGCCGCCTTCGGGAAGAGCCATTGAGGCAGCGACCTCCAAAGGAGCCTCCCCCAAAGGGGCAAGCACTCCCTGATCAAGAACCGCCGCTGGAGGCTCTACCATAAGAGGAGCAGCCTCGTCAGCCCCTTCCACATCGAGCAATGCTTCATCGGGAATTTCGGCAGGCTTTAGCTTCAATGAGCCCGCAGGGAGCTCCCCCAGCGTCGAAGATTCTGCACAATTCAAATAAGAATAAGGATACACATATATATGCGTGAATAATCTGAAGAACTACAAAAAGAACAACGTACCGATGCGCAAAGAAGCCCTCAATATGGCTTCTTCAAGCCGTTGCTCCTTCTCAAGGAGGTGGGCTCGCCGGGGTTCAAGGGTAGACTCATGGCCCCCGGTCCATAAAGAATGTGCGTCCGCTGCGTCTTCTGAAGCGGCCTGCTTCAGAGCCCTTTCCCCCAATTCCTCCAAAGGACCGATAAATCTCCGCCGAATCCACGAAGGGTCTTCGTAAAAAATTACAGCGGGATAGGACTTCTTCGGAACCTTGGCATTATAAGACACGTCTTTGGAACGCCGTATGGCCTCAGCCAACTGTGCGGCCTCCTCATTGGCCGAACTCGGGAAGAGAAGCCCAGCATCTGACTCTTGCAGGGCCAATGATTCGTCTTCAAGGATAGGCTCAGACTCAGCCAAAGAATCGAGCAGATTGGTGGCCGCTTTCCTCCGCCGCTTAGACCCAGAGCCGGTCGCCGAGGATGACTGCTTCCTCCCCCGTGAAGACTTAGGGCGGCGCTGACCCACATCGCCTTCGACGCCCTCATCCCTATTACCCTCGCCTGGTGCCAAGACCGAGGATGACACTGCCATTGTCAATGCCACGGGGGGGCGGTGCTGCCACAGGCGGAGGTGCTACTACTGGGGCTCTTCCACCTCGCGAGCGGGAACCCAGGGGCATACCAGCCGTTGGAGTAAGGTTTACCTTCGATTCTCCTGGGATGACTGCAGTGCCGGTATCCCTTAGAGGGAAGCGGACCGGAGCCCTCGGTCGCAGCTTAGCTCCTGGAACCAGAGGAGGGGCATCGTGGCCAAGAAGCACCCTCCTTTCCTCAAGAATGATTGGGTTGACCCGATGAAGATACCAACCCGTAAACGCGTCCACGCACCGGGGCAGGTATTCAGCTTCAGGGACCATGAAGTGGGAGCCGGTGTTTAGCCTCATGAAATGATGAGCGGCATCGCGAACGGCATCGAGCGAAGGGATCGGGGCGACTATGAAAGCCTCGAAAGGAACACCCTGGTCGTATCCAAGTTGTCGGGCGAATCAATGCGGATTGTACCGCATGAAAAGAGCTGCACTGTCCTGGTGAGAAACACCAAGTAGCCCGGTCTAATTATATACAAGTGCGCAGCCTCCCGAGGCTTCAAAGAAGGTGCGTTGTCTTTCGACTGGTCCCAGAGTTGTTGAACTGGACCTGAGGGAGTAGACAAGACCCGATCATTAAAAACCATCCCGCCAGCGGCAGCGTAAGGAGAAATTAGCACCCGAATAGCCCCGAACTGAGTCGGGTCGGCGGCAGAAGCATCCACTAATCGCATAAGTCGTGGGAAGGGGTAGGCATCGTAAAATGAGGGCCTCTGATGCATGACAAAAGCCCCCAGTACATGCATTTCGACCCAGGACGTGAAATAATGAAGCGAAAAGTTTACTACATCCACGCCGGGAGTAGAGGTATTAGCTGCGGTGCCCAACCCGTGATAAAGATGCGCCAACGCCGGGATACCGATGGCCAACCGCGTCCCCTCAGCTATACAATGAGCCGGGTAGATAACCGAAGCCCTCATAAAACGACGATGCATGGGGATGACAAACCAACTAAGCCAGACACTGACAAACCCCACGAAGAACGTCTCCTCGTCAATACCGGGTGCTGCAATGGACTCAAAAGACATCGGCGACATGATGGGGATATAGTATTGAGGTAGATCCGATTCGGTGGTCGGCAGCTTCTTCGGACCAAACCCAAAGGGGTCTCTAATGTTGGCGAACTTCGGAGCTGTCTTCGACACGACCTCCTCAAGAAGGAAACAAGCATTGAAGCTCTTGAAAGTAACACCCTGCTCTTCGGATTCGGTGAACAATCGGTCGAAGATACCTAGCGCCTTGATCAAACTGGGACGCTTGTGGCGAATGACGTTCTCAACAGACAAGCCGTCAGCCGGTGTAGACTCGGGCTCGAAGACATACTCGTCAGGAGGCAACAACTCCTCATACAGTGCACCCCTGATTGGCAATCCCGAGATTTCATAAAATTCTGCCAGAGAGATCGAGACCTCACGATCTCCTAGAATGAAAGTGTTGGTGGGAAGATTCCATTGGTTCAAAAACGCCTTAACCCACCAGACATGCGGGGACTTATAATGGAAGAGTGATGCGTATATTGCCTGATAAAGCCCGACCTTCTGCAGCCGTGCACGATGGGTGGCAAGGATGTAGCGAGCCCAGAGAAGGTAGCCCGTAGGGTGTCAGAGAGTGAGCCCTATCTTATAGATCTGCCCCCACGGGTGGGCCTCACCCTGGCAAATACGCCGCCCCAAGATATCTATGGCCGGGATCGGATGGTTCGGAATACCGGTCGTTGAAGGCTCGAGCCTCCCCATTGGAGTCCAGTTGGGCATTTCCACAACAAAAACCATTCTCGGAGGGTCCATCGGCAAGAATGGGAAAGTAGGCTCTGTCGGTACTGCACAGAGGAAACTCCGGCGACCCCGGATAATATGGCTATACCAAGTTCCCCATAGAAGCAAGTTGGTGCAGTTCGGGTCATGAGCCCGGATCATCGCCATCACTTCCTCATCGGATGGTGATTGAGGAAAAGCGGCCTCCGAACGAGTAAAGGGAAAACACGGAGCAGAAGCCATCGCACCTGAAATCGAATGAAAGAAGACCGTTAAAAGCAAAGTCAGCGATATATATCCATGCATGAACACGAAGGCTAGTTAAAGAAAGCAACAGTAGATTTTTCTGGGACCATTGGCTACAAAACACATGGGCCCCACAGAATCAAGATGACGACTCATTAATAATGAAACCGAGCAGTTGTAATAAGACAAAGGGGATACCCTCATTAAATAAAAAAAATGAGTTTCAAGTGGCTCTACACATTCTTCTAAAGAACAAATCCACCTTGGGCTCTACAACAAATCAAACAAGACCAGGAGAATTAAATTCCCACAAAAGACATCATTGCAACCGTCTTCTTCACTAATTGCAGAAGAACAACCTCGGGCCATGAGACCCTAAGGAGCCTCCATGCGAAGAAACTGAGTTCTTCATAAGAATTAAATTCCTTATTAAGAGAAGGGAATTAAATTCCCAAAAGCATTTTTTCTGTAAACGGAATTAAACTCCATGGATCATCGTCTAAGCCCTAAGTGATCTACTTTTGAAGGCTAAAATGGTTTCATACTTTGGTTAAAAAAGCTCGAAGAAAAATGGGTTCTTTGTTAAAAAAGGGGTAAAAACCCTTGTTTTGGATTTAAAATCCAGAGGAACGTGAAAGTTCACTGTTTGTCCAAGAACATTACCTGAGGAAAATGGTCACTTGAACAGAGTTAAACTCTGAAGATGGTTTTAAGACAGAGAACTAAGCTCTGTTAGAAGAGAATTAAATTCTCAAAAAAAAGTTTGCAAGGAGGAAGACAAACAAAGTGGAGGCGTCTCTGAAATGACCCCAATATTTATAGGAGGTGATGGGAACGCTTCATCTCCCCAAATCCCTAGAGGAATCCAACGGTCACAAAAGTGACAGCGTTGCACTCATGTGCAGACACGTGAGAACAACGCTGTGGGGGCATTTGTTTCCTGATTTAAAATCAGGAAAACCTACGGAAGAGGCTTCAGAAAAGGGTTACGTGCTCACACGTGACCAGTAGTCACGTGTTGGCACGTGACATCTAAAAGCATCGGCAAGGCGAATTAAGTTTCCCAACTACATCAAATAAAAGGGCTTCAGAAAGGGTCACGTGCTCCCACATGACCAGGGTCACGTGTTGGCACGTAACATTTAAAAGCGGCTTCAAAGGCACATCGGTTCCCTGATCAAATCAAGGAAAAGGCTTCAGAAAAGGTCACGTGCTCCCACGTGCCTAGGGTCACGTGTTGGCACGTGACACTCAAAAGCAGCAGACTCAATTCCCTGATCAAATCAAGAAAAAGACTCCAGGCGAGGGTCACGTGCTCACACGTGACCAGGAGGCACGTGGTGGCACGTGACGGCTAAGCGGCAGCCAGAAGGCAGAACGCAAAAAGGAAGAAGAGGTCTCGTTCCAAGGGGGTCACGTGCCCACACGTGACCAAGGGTCACGTGGCCACACGTGACCGGCTTTCAAAGCCTATCTGTTAACAGAATTAAATTCTGAGAAAAGGCCTCTCAAATCTTTCCAAAAGAACCGATTGAATTAAAGATTTAAAGATTCTTAAATATCACCTATCTATGGAAAAAGCCTGAACTTGGAAAGATTTCCCCTTAAAATCTAACCGAAATAACAAAGGAGAATCTCTGGATTTAAAATCCAATGGTGATTAAAATTCACATAATAATCCAAAGGTCCAAAACGAATGGTGAATACAAATTAAATCTCTCAATGAAAGATTCACCAAAACTAATTGATTCGGCTGCTCCTCCTATAAATAGGAGCCAAGAGACACACAGAGGGAGATACATGCAGAAAGGAATCGATACATAAAAAAGATGAGATCCTTGATACTTTCGAGGAATTTAGATCTTCTGCAAAAGAAAACCCTAGGTAAGAAAGGAAAGGCTTTCTGAAAGGAAAAAAGAATTCAATTCTCAACAGAGTTTAACTCTGAAATAAAACAGAAGAACATAGTTCTCTCTTTGGTGGAGGATCTGTAAAGTGCACATCTCCCCTTGAGTTGAGAATTTAATTCTCAATGGGTTGAGATCCTGCCATGCAGATCCAAAACATAGAGAAGGAATGGAAGCTTGAGAATTTAATTCTCACAGAACTATAGGAATTTAATTCCTTTAAAATAAAATTAGGGTTTAACCTTATGTTATGGGAATTTAATTCCTTCAGAATGAACAGAATCAGGGTTCAACCCTAGAAAAATAAAAAGAATTTAATTCCTTTTAAAAAAAAGAGAGAAGAAATTAGGGTTTCACCCTATGACAGAATCTCATACCTCTCTAAAAGAGAGTGGGAATTTAATTCCTTTTAAAGCTTTAATTCCTACAGAAAATTCAGAGTTCAACTCTATCCCAGAATATAAATCTTCAGAAGGGAATAAGAATTTAATTCCTCTTAAATTTATCGTTAGGGTTCAACCCTACGAAGAATTTAATTCTTAAAAAAGGGATTAACAGATCTTCTAAAAAAACATACAAAGAGGCAGGGTCACGTGCCACCACGTGACCCCTGAAAAGAACCACAGAGAAGGACCTTTGAGGCAGTGCCTCACGTGACCCACGTGACCCACGGCAGAAGCTTTAACATACAGGCATTTAAATGCCCATCACGTGATGGCACGTGATGCTCTAAAAGATGCACTATTCTCAGCAGAACAAATGAAGGGAGGGCGCCCTCACGTGCTACCATGTGACCCCTCTTGCCTTAATATTTAACACGAAATTGGAACCCCTGAATCCAGTGTGAAAACACTGTTTGGCCTTAGTGTTCAACACTAATCAAAGAACTTTATTTGCAGCGTTTAACACTGAATTTCTTAGTGTTTAACACTAATTTGAAGCCTCTGCTGCTAGTGTTTGACACTGATTTGCTCTAGTGTTTAACACTAATTTGAACCCCTCGTTGCTGGTGTTTAACACCAACTGTCTTTTAGTGTTGAAACACTAACTTGATCCCAGTGTTCGACATTGCTGAATTAACGATAGCCCAATTGGCTAAATGGCCAGAGGCAAAGCCTCTCTTTCAAAGCCAATATTCCAAGCATGATTGGACTTAGCCCAAGATGGCCATAAGTCCTCAATTCAGACTTAACCGGGCTAATGGGCTCATAACATAATTAATTGGTCTTGATCCCAAATTGGGCCAAAGACTATTTAATCCACCCCGGTTCAAGGGTACATCTCTTCACTCCTTTGATACTTGGCGTTGTAATTCCTCAACGTCTTCAAAGAGGTGACGGGTCCCGATGACCACACATTGACAACGGACTGTGGGGTCCTTAAACTCATGGACTATGAGGTCCTTAACCTTGACCGGGATGTCTTAAAACTAACGACGAACTGTGGGGTCCTTAAACTCATGGACTATGAGGTCCTTAACCTTGACCGTGATGCCTTAAAACTAACATCGGACTGTGGTGTCCTTAAATCCACGGACTACGACGTCCTTAACCTTGACCGCAACGTCTTAAAACTAACACTGGACCGCAATGTCCTTAAACTACTTATTGACCGCAATGTCACTAAACTAAACAACAGGGCTCCCTTAATTGCTCTATTGTTGGATCTAAACGATCCCGTTAAGTTGATCTTAGTCTGAAAACTAGACTAACGTATCCTTAACAAACGTTTAAGTTGATCTTAGTCTCGAATGAGGCTAACGTATCCTTAAACCCAAAACCCCCAAACCCAAATCTAAGATAATACGGATTTGGACTAGTCCACGCCCTACGGGCGACGACATAACTCAGTCTTCGTATACAATCCACGGGCAACTAAACACAAAATAAACACATGCGACACGAAGTGACCATCTGGAGAAGGAGAAAGTGGTTACCGCAATGCGGTAGCGTAATTAACTGAAGGGGCTTGCGCCTGCAGGGAAGAGCGTCCCCACAATCAACAACCCCTTAAGCGAGGGGGAATCTGACGAAGTCTGCTATATCGGACGCATCCGTTTAAACCTTCGATACACGGTGCCGTAAATCAACTTGGTATCTTCGGAGAGGTGGATGAATAGCACCAATTAGCATCTGCCCCCGAATCACAGGCAAGACGTCTAGTCGCGTCGTCATTCGGAGGGGAACATATCTCATGAAAGAAAAGCTAGGGTTTTGAGAGCACAACCTTTGTAGCTCCCTACGCTAGACTCCTTGGCTACTTGGGGTTTGGAAAAGCTCCGCTTGAACTCCTCTAGGTCACCGATGATCCACCCGGAGTCCGCTTTGTCCAAGCTAGCAACTTCAGAAGATCAAGAATGAAAATCGAAGCTAACACTTTAAACAAGTGTGCAAGGCTTGTGTAGAATGATGTTGTGGTGACTTTTCTCACTTCAAAATCCTATCTTGATGAATAATTTGCTCACTTGAAAATTCTAGAGAGCAAGAGATCAAGGTTGAAGAAGATGATGGCTATTTTTAGAAGAAGAGAAGAATAACTCCAATGAGAAAAAGAAAAATATAAGTATATATATATTTTTTTCTTCTTCATCTCAAACCATGGTTATCTTTTATGGATATTTAATTTTACTTTAGTTAAAACACAAGAGAAAGATTAAACCATGGTCAAAAGGTAGGTGAACATAGTTAGGTCAAAAGAAGAGTGTAGAAACTAATTCATGATTTAACCTTATCTCTTTTCTTTTGTTTTAGCATAAATAGAAATAAAAATCCATAATATAAACCATGGTGTGAGTCTTATATTGCCACCATTTTCTATGTATAAACAACTATGATAGATAATGTATGTATGTATGTATGTATGCACATCCATATGTGCATGAATCTATAAAGAAAGCATACATGCATGCATACATCCATCAAACACAAGAAAGGATTTGTAGTGAGAAACTAATGGTTAAATGATAAATCAACCCTTGATTTATCAATCCGGCCATATCACATACGACCCCACCAAAAGCAAGCCGCCCGATCAATATACGGTATCCTATACGCGCATTTTAATTGGGTCCATGCGCATATCACATACGCGCACCACAACATTTCGCCTGGACTAGGTAACTCCTTTGTGGGACTCTAAGACTCGTCAATACGCCGGCAGTGGGTGATGATCATATCAAGCACCCCTAAGCCGCAAGCGGTCAGCTAAACGTAACGGCCACCCGGGTATTGAGCGATCAGAAGAGAACAAGCGAACCTGCTACAACTCCCGTCGAGCCAACCGGCAACACTACCCGTGCAGTCCGGTCTCCTCATGATATGTCGCATATCAAGTCTAGGGGTGGTAAACGTCAGACCCCAATAACCGATAAGTTGTGCCGATGTGAGGCTTATAACGGGTCGAGAAACTACTGGTAACACTGACCAGTAAATCTCCAATCAGCCCTGGCCAGGGACTTCCCTGTTACGGCCAATCGAGCACAGTACAACATCAACCCCCAATACCGGGAGAGACGAAACCCCTCCTATCACTCATTGCATCCATGTGACTCGGGACTGTACCCAAAAACCACCATTTTGCACGCCCTCATGGACATGGTAAGGTGGAAATCAAAGCACAGTGGGAATTACACAAGACTCTATGACGATCTTGGGTCTACAGACTAACCTACACAAGTGTCACCTGAGAACTGCCATCTGACGTGAGGTATAATACCATCTAGGAGTTCTCGGCGAGTCCGTCCAGTGTACCCAGTCTCCACTGAGTACCCGTATACGATCTCTGATGTCAAACACCAATGGATATGGGATCATCCATCGCCCATCTCATGGGTCGAGAAACGTATACGCTAGTCTACTCTGGTATATCGATGCCCTGTTTCGATACACCCACGACTAGGGGCCTTGAAGGATGTACTTATGGACTACCATGTCCCCACTAGTATGATCCGCATCATAGTCCAGGTAGTCAAGTACACATCCTAAGGGCTTTACCATCATGTAACTATAAGACAGTATAAAGAGACAAGTATACATGTTAAGATAAAGAGCAACCAGATAGCATACTATCATATCGAGCAAGAAAGTCATCTCTATATATGTCCAAGCATCCAATATAATATACATCATCTGTACAATACTGGCCTCTAGGGCATACATACAACTAACATCACAACACAACAACACATAACATCACATGTCATCAACGTAAGCAAGTATGCGTACCCCAATTGCCGTTGACATATAGCAACGAAACCGGCAATATGCATACTACGCTTACGGTCGCAGAAACAAATATCACATACTACTAGGCGATGTTAAACCCTTCAATCGAATTAATGAACACCCGTATTCCCCAGCAAGCTCAACATTTGGGCGCCGTTAAACAATACCCAAAATCTGTTCCATAGTACTTAATGGACCAGCCGTAGAAGGGCAGACCCAAGCCTCATTTGTGGGGCCACTAACTACGGTAAACCCTAAGGTTTAGTCGCAGTTTGGTGGTCACATCTCGAGTTAGGGTTTCATTCTTCTAGAGGGTCCATAAGAATACCTGCATTATATATCGAGTACGTTCAACGTGGAAAATACCAGTGTTTGATAATTCGTTCGACCTGTTTAACGTCGCCAAAGTTACCAAATACAATGCTATAAAATACGAATACGAAATACTCCGCAAAGAGGCCATTTCCAAACCAACATCACATGCAAATTTGGACTTCTAAACAATACCAGAAACCCCAGAATAAGAGTAAAAGATCACAAGTGCAATACGAGGAGCAGAGGAGAAGAAGGGGTCGGCGACGCCGGATTTTCTGGCCTCGTCGCCGGCCAGGAACCGAGCACACCCCCTCGTCTTGCACCTGTGTTCTTAAATCATCCTAAATGCCACTCTGCAGTTGCTAAAATAATTTTTTGAACACTTTTTAACAAATTTACAGAGAGCAATTTCAAGGCTTTCTAAAACCGTATTTTTTGTGGAGTTTTTCATTTTCGGATTATCGTAACATCGTCTAGGTTTCTAGTCTGATACCAATGAAGGGTTTGCTACAGCACCACTACAAGGGTTTGGTAGCAACACACATGCCATATTAAAAATTATAGGGTGCTAAAGAAAAGATCCTAAGGATCATACTAGAAAAGCTAGGGTAACAAATCTTTTAACACCATCACAAGTAGTAAAGGCTAGGATTTGAGAATACAACCTTTGTAGCTCCCTACGCTAGACTCCTTGACCACTTGAGGGTTGAAAGAAGCTCGTTTGAGATCCTCTAGGTCCACGACGATCCACCCGGAGTCCTCTTTGTCCAAGCTAGATGCTTCACTAGATCATGAGAAGAAGTTGAAGCCAACACTCTAAACTAATGGGCAAGAGTAGTGTAGAATGGTGATGTGCTTTGTTTTCTCACTTAAAAACCCTCACTTGATCACTATCTTGCTCACTAATGGAAGCTAGAGAGCAAGAGAGAGGAGGAAGAAGATGATGGCAAATGAGAGCTCAAGAGATAATGATAAAAGTTAAGATAAGAATGAGAAAAGAAATATATATATATATATTCTTCTTCTCACTGTTAACCCTAGTTTATAAATATCTAATATTTTCTTTTGGATGCAAAATGGCCATAGAAATTAACTCAAAGTTAATGCAAAGGTTAGTGGGTGAATAAACTAATCAAGCATGATAGAATTTCCATTTCCATTTTCTTTTATCCAAAAAGAAATATCAACATATTTATAAGTGTGTGAGTCTTATATTGCCACCATCCATTGTATCAACAACAATGATACAAGAGTGTATGCATGTATATGTGCATGCACATCCATATGTGCATCAATGAGAATAAATGCATACATGCATGCATACAACAAAAGACAAGAAGGGTTTAAAGTGAAAAAGCTAATGGTCAATGATAAATCAACACTTAATTTAGTAAACCGGTCATATCACATATGACCTGACCAATAGCAAACCGCCCGATTAATATACGGTATCACATACGCGCATTTAATCGGGTCCCCGCGCATATCTCATATGCACACCACATCATTTCGCCTGGACTAGGTAACTACATTGTGGGACTCTAAGACTCATCAATACGCTGGTAGTGGGTGATGATCATATCAAGCACCCCCAAGCCGTAAGAGGTCAGCCAAATGTAACGGCCATCCGGGTATTGAGCGATCAGAAGAAAACAAGCAAACTTGTCACAACTCCCGTCGAGCCAACCGGCAACACTACCGTACTGTCCGGTCTCTTCGTCAGATATGCTGTATACCGAGTCTAGAGATGGTAACGTCGACCCCAATAACTCAATAAGTTATGCTAATGAATGGTCTATAACAGATCGAGAAACTATTGATAACATTTATCAGTAAATCTCAACAGCCCTGGTCAGGGACTTACTGATATAGCCAATCAAGCACTGCACAGCATCACCTCCCAATACCGGGAGAGACGAAACCCCTCCTATCGCTCATCATCTTTGTGTGTCTCGGGACTGTACCTAAAAGCCACCTGTTTGCATGACTCAGTAGAGCCGTGGTAGGGTGGTAATCAAAGTACAGTAGGAGAACACACAAGACTCTATAACGATCTCGGGTCTACAGACTAACCTGTACCAGTGTCACCTGAGAACTGCTATCCGACGATAGATATAATACCATATAGGAGTTCTCGGCGAGTCCGTCCAGTGTACCCAGTCTACACTGAGCACCCGTATATGATCTCGATGTCAAACATCAATGGATGTGGGAACATCCATCGCCCATCATATGGGTCTAGTATCATATACGCTAGTCTACTCTGGTATATCAATGCCCCATTTCGATACACCTATGACTAGGGACATTTTAGGATATGCTCATAAACTACAGACGTCCCACTAGTATGATTTCCATCATAATCACAGTAGTCAAACAAATATCCTCAGGGCTTTATCAACATGTGTGAATGAATAAAAGTATGATCAAGTCAACATGTCAGATAAAGAAGAACCAGATAGCATACTATCATGTCAGGCAAGAATGTACACTGAATATATATATATATATATATATACACACACACACACACACACACACACACATGTATAAATACATCCACTATCATATAATGGCCTCTGGGGCATAGATATATCCAACAGTAAAGATAAAAGACAACTGAATAAACCTTATTCCTATTTCTCCTGAACCAGAATCCATCCTCGAACTGGAACAAGTTCCTTCGAGTTCGTATATAACCATACGATGGATTTATCCAACGGAAGTGGATGTTCGTAGTGATACGGGGTGTTCTGGAGAAATTCAAAGGTGAAGTAGGAGTGGCGATGAAAAACGTGGTTTGGTCGTGAATGATAGCAGTCACAATTTACTTTTCCCTCTTTCTGATCCCTTTATTTGTCTTTACTTATTACCTTTTGCACACCACACTTAGGCTGATTGGTTTTCTTTCTTCCCCACCTTTCGGCACCTGCCTATGTTTTGGAAGAAGATTATCCAATAAGCGAAATAGGTATACCCTCTCCTAATCCTAGGAGCCCTCACAACCTGAGAGAAGGTAAGAGGAAAAGATAACTGAATAGTCCTATTCAATCTCTCCAGAACCAGAATCCAATCTCGAATCTTGAAAAAGTTCATTCGAGTTCGTTTGTAACTATACGATGGATTTATCCAATGGAAGTGGATGTTCGTAGTAATACGGGGTGTTCTGGAGAAATGCAAAGTGTAAAAGAAGTAGTGGCATGCAACTCAGACAATCCAAAAGCCAGTATTTTAAGAAAGTTCGGTTAACTTGGTCACTGAGTCGTAGTCTAGGGTCGGGCCATGGTCGCTGCCAAAGAGAGAGAGAAAAGAAACACTCTGTGTGCACTCTAACCTAGATC
The DNA here is from genome assembly GCA_030015575.1 of Agapanthus africanus. NCBI lineage: Eukaryota > Viridiplantae > Streptophyta > Magnoliopsida > Asparagales > Amaryllidaceae > Agapanthus > Agapanthus africanus. The sequence continues at coordinate 55,018,639 of JASDDO010000018.1, read as the reverse complement.
AGAATGGTTAAGCACTTTATTTAATCAGGATGTCTCCCACTGTTACCTCAAATTCTTCTCCAAACCTGAAAGAAGAATTAGTCGGGATTACCTGAGGAGTAAACCAACTCATTAGTAGGATCGGGATCCAACTATCATCGCATGATAACGTGATGGAATCCACTCACGTTATCACACTTCAGAAGGTATGCGCATATCTGGCAAGTTTCCTGTATGTTTGAAACTCTCGATGTGATTTTTACCCCATGCTCTTATGACATTGACTAAGGCCAACAAATCATAAGTCACATGTCAAGTTCTACCCGTCATTGTCCAGGTTAATTTGAACCCACCCGTACTCGCCCTTGACTAGGGCCAACAAGGCTATACGACTGTCCCAAACCAACGCATCTATCTATGCAAAAGAAAAGTAACAAGTAGCTACCATACACTATGCCTTGACTATGGCCAACAAACATAGCATGAATACTAAGTGCTACCCGTTTGAAATGACGGAGGGCTACGAATGGTTTTTGGAGAAAAACCTTTAACGTAATGAACTTAATATCGTTGAAGGACCAGATAGCTTTTTATAAATATATAGTGGAGAAAACCTTTGCTAAAGAGGTCACTTCCGGTGAAGGGATCTCGGCTCTTTCCTTGTAGAATGAAGTGCAGGATATTCCAACCGAATACCGCGATGCAAAGCAAAAGTAATCGACTATAGTGATGTTATTACCCGGACGCAAACCTCTGCCCAAGGGGTCACTCCCGATGAAGGGATCTCGGCCCTTATCTCGTCGAATGAGGTGCTGGATATTCATAACCGAATACCTCTGTGCAAAACAAAAGAAAAGGTCCTTATAATAACAGCTTTTTGAAAAATGTTCCAACAACATCGAATAGGTTTGTTTTTCTTGTATTGATCAGAATCAATGCAGTCCCATTAATTAATCACACCAGAAAAGAACGAAAATATGTTGTACGTATATGCCATCCGCATTCGCCACTGGGTCCCATCATCACCCGTTAGGTTACTTAACTAACGACAGAGCGGGGACTGGACTAGCACGGATGTAAAACATATACAACATCTACTAGTATATATATCAATATATAATAATCGCTCCAGGCGTGATAAATGCAACATTACAGAAAAGTAATAAGCATCACAGAATAATACAGATAAACTGGGAGCCCCGGGTTTCCTTTGAGCCACAACTGAAACCCGACGTTCCCCTGGTCGTGTGGATAGCATGTGCAATGAAAACCTAGACCCCTTCTGTTAGTTATATGTATGCTCTAGAGGCCATTACTGTACATTGGATGTATATTGTAGTGGATGCTGGGACATATATAGGGAGGACTTTCTTGCTCGACATGATAGTATGCTATCTGGTTACTCTTTACCTTAACGTGTACACTGATTGTCTCTCTGTTACATGTTGGTAAAGCCCTTAGGATATGTACTTGACTACCTGGACTATGATGCAGATCATACTAGTGGGGACATGGTAGTCCATAAGTACATCCTTCAAGGTCCCTAGTCCTGGGTGTATCGAGACAGGGCATCGATATACCAGAGTAGACTAGCGTATACCTTCTAGACCCATACAGATGGGCGATGGATGATCCCATATCCATTGGTGTTTGACATCAGAGATGATATACGGGTGCTCAGTGGAGACTGGGTACACTGGACGGACTCGCCGAGAACTCCCAGATGGTATTATACCTTACGTCAGATGGCAGTTCTCTGGTGACACTGGTACAGAGTAGTCTGTTGACCCGAGATCGTCATAGAGACTTGTGTGGTTCCCACTGTGCTTTGATTTCCATCTTACCACGTCCAAGAGGGCGTGCAAAACGGTGGTTTTTGGGTACAGTCCCGAATCACATGGAGGCAATGAGCGATAGGAGGGGATTCGTCTCTCCCGGTATAGGGAGTTGATGTTGCGCTGTGTTCGATTGGCTATAACCGGAAATCCCTGGCCAGGGTTGCTGAGATTTACTGGTAAGTGTTACCAGTAGTTTCTCGAATTTTTATAGACCTCATATCGACACGACTTATCGAGCTATTGGGGTCTGACGTTTACCAACCCTAGGCGAGATATGCGACATATCAGACGACGAGACCGGACTGTACGGTAAGTGTTACTGGTTGGATTCACAAGAGTGTGAGCGGGCTTGCTCGTCGATCTTCTGATCGCTCAATACCCGGGTGGCCGTTACGTTTAGCAGACCGCTTGCGGCTTGTGGGTGTTTGATATGATCATCACCTGCTGCCGGCGTATTGACGAGTCTTTAGAGTCCTACACAGAGGTTTCCTGGCTCAAGCAAAACGAAATAGGAGAGCATATGAGATATGTGCGGGACCGAGAATAATGCGTGTATGTGAATTAAAAATCCGATCCTACTAATGTGGTATCAGAGCCTAGCTAGAGCCTTAGGCGATGCGTAGACGGAGTTAGAAATCCGATCGAACCGAAACCCCATTGCAAAATCGCTCTCTGTACATTTTTCAAAACTGTTGAATTTTGTGAATTAAAAATATACAGAAAAGTAAGCAGGAAAAACTAAGAATTACTGTGAAGTTTGGGCCCCTAATTCCATAATTTAACCGCGGAACCGCGGCCAAACCAGGGGTTTGGCGGCTCTTCCGCGGCCCAAATTTGGACTTAGTCCCTCAAATTTCATATATTTATTCTTAGGTCCTTTCTTGGCAATTTTTTATGTGAATTTTTTAATTCCACTCAAATGTTGAGTTTTCTACGGTTTTATTGGGGATTCGTTAATTTGATCGGATAATTTAACTTCGTTTATGTTTTTCCGGATATTTTAGAAACTGTTAAAAAGTTCGACCGGATATAAATACCCAATTTTTTCCCTGTCGGGAAATTTCCAAGTGTTGGATTTTTCCGTAGTTTAACGACGTTCTAAGAAGTGCAAGTAACGCGATGGCCCTTCTAGAAGACAACAAAGCTTAACTTGATTATGTGACCGTCTTGAACTGCCCTTTGAACCTTAGGGTTTGGGGTAGTACGGCGTGCCACATGTGAGGCGTTGGTTTGACCCTTCTACGGCTGGACCGTTGCTACTGAGGCACGAAGTGAATGTTTTTGATCTTATTTCATGTGATGATCTGTTTCGGCAAAACTTGGGTATTCGAATGCTCGATCGGAAAGTTTAACATTTTCTATTTATCTGGAATGTGATACAATAATTGGAATTCACAAGTAGTTATGAGATAACTGAATGAATGTTATAAATCAAGCACTTTAGTCTCACTTGATCGGTTAGCACGGAATTTTGATGTGATCAAAAGTCCGTCGCAATCACGTAGCGTACGCGGATACTCGCCGGGTAAACTTAATAGACATCCTCGCTCCATAGCCCCGACCAAGTGACTGTAGGAGAACCCCGTCGCCGAAAGCATCCATTCGGGTGCTCGCGGCAGCGTTGTTCCGCCTTGGTGCACTTCGTCGACGGCATCGGGGGTGCGGCCGCCTACTAAAGTTTGCGACGAGCATTCGATCAGGATGTCGGGAATCTTGTTTAATTGCCCGACTTGATATTGAAAAGAGTTTTCGATAATGGGACTAAAATGCGGGGTTTATAATTGTTAGGCATGTGATGTCTAAGTATTTCATTTGATTAGGCATGCGATGTCTAAGGAGGTTGCGGATTCCAACTGTTGTAGTTTTACACTTTCTTTTCTGTGACCGTAAGTGTAATATGTGATATCGCCGGTTTCGTTGCTATATGTCAACGACAATTGGGATGGGCATATTTACTTACGTTGATGACATGTGATGTTATGTGTTGCTGGATATGTTATATTGGATCGTCGTGTTTGAATAGCCGGGTTTTTTTTATGTGAGATGAGTGTTTTTTCATTTTCATTCATGTAAAAACTTGTATGTAATATTCTTTTATTGGGGCACTTCCAGGTTGCGGAAGATGTCACCATTTGTATATTATTTACTTCTCCGCACTAGGATAGACCCAAGGAGGGGAGCACAAGTAACCGGGTTCTGGAGTCCAGTGGGAGACCAACTCGAGGAGTCGAGTCCGGGTCTACTAACTCTAGAATTGGTAGGGTTGCTTGCCGCTCTCGTAGGGGTCTAGGGGTGTGGGTTTGGCTATTCATCACGACCGTGGAATCCGTGTTTTATACTGGCTCGTATTGAAAACACGGACGTCCTAGTGTATCCAATATTTCATATGATTCTTCTGCTGCAATATCTGTGATGTGATCATGTGATATGTTCTGTAATGGATACTTTATATAGTATATATGATATATTATATTGGCGTTACTTATGTTTTACACCCGCGCTAGCCCTGCCCCGCTCTGCCGTTACTTACCTAACCTAACGGTGCACGAGGGGACATCGAGGCGAATGCGGATGGCATAAGTGTACGTCGTATTTATCTGTGATGTTTAGGTGCTTAAATGATGGGACTTCATTAATATGATTAATGAAAGAAAAGATACCTAAGATGTTGTAGAATCGAATTTCAAATTAAAACAGGTAGCTACAGTTCTTGCTTTGCACAGCGGTATATATGATATATCCTGCACCTTATTCGATAAGGAAAGAACCGAGATCCCTTCACCGGGAGTGACTCCTTTAGCAATAACTGGCAGATGCTACACACTCGCTTTGTTTTTGATTGCTTCTATAAGTTTCTGCTTTGCACAGTGATATATATGATATATCCCGCACCTCATTCGACGAGGAAAGGACCGACGATCCCTTCACCGGGAGTGACTCCTTTAGCAAAACTAGAAAAGCCTAAAAAACACTCCATTTTAAAATCATTTGATTCTACAACGATATCAAGTTCATTACGCAATAGGTTTTCAGAAAAACCTGTCGTAGCCCTCCGTCATTTCAGATAAGTACTAGTTAGTATTCGTGCTGCGGTAGTTTGGCCTCCGTCAAGGCGTAGTGTACGGTAGCTAACTAGTGCTTATCTGCTAGCATATGATGCGATTGGATTAGGGTATTCGTACGGCGTTGTTTGGCCTCCGTCAAGGGTCGTGCGGGTGGGTTTAATTCAATCAAGAAATGTACGGGTTGAACTTGACTAGCGGACTATGGGTAGTTTGGCCTCCGTCAAGGTCATAGGACGCTAGGGGCAAAATATTATCGGGAATTTCAAGTGTTGAAATTTGCAATGAGATTGCATACCTTCTATGAGATAGTTGGATCCCGATACCCGCTGCGAGTAATTGTTACTCCTGGGAGAGTTTTATACATTACAATTAGCCGATCAAGTAGGTGTCTAGAAAGGTGTCAACGGGGTTACGCCTCCGGGAAAACGAGGTTTACATTAATTAGGTTCGTGCGAAAGCACGGGGGACCTCCCTCAAAGTACCGACACTGGCCTGGCTGAAAGATTGGCGAACTTGTAGTGTGTAATTAATCCCGGCTAGTCTTTCCTTTTAGGGTTTGAAGGAAGATTTGATAAAAAGAAGTGGGAGCCATCCTGATTAGATAAAATAATAACCAATCTATTCTTGCAGAGCGCACGCTGAGTGTTTTCTTCTCTCTCTCTCCAGGTAGCGACCATATCACGCCTTAATCAAGATAATAATACGGAAATATTGACCGAAACCGCTTGTTATACTGAGCTGGGGAACGTTGGTCCCGCTCCAACTTATAATTGTTATAAGACAGAGCAGGAAATTGGGGATTACCAGAATTCCCGTGCCGCCCAAACGAAGAGAGTGCATGCTGATGCATCATCTTCGGGTGTGTTCATTACAGAGAACTGTTTCTCAGTATCCTTTACGTCCTGGGTATGTGATACCAGATCAGGATCCCAGATATGTAATATGTTACATAGGGCTACAGAAAGGTGGAGGACTGAGAACGGGTGATAAGTTTCATGAGGCAGAAAACGGGGCAAGAGTTGCAGCCAAGTCTGTTGGTCACTGTCACCCTGTATTACCAATACATTGATTCTGAACGAATGTTATTAGATACCGAACCTGATATACAAAATCATATCACTCTCTTTATTAGTAAAGAACTGATAAAATTTTGTATAGTTGGATAATGTTTTGAACATTTCCTATATCAAAAGTTGATCGGTTCAGGCACGTTATCTAAAAGCATTAATGTTCTAAATTAAACTACAGTTCTTTAGTATACGGAACACACACAAGAGGAAGAGTTCAGAAATGAACGAATCCTTCTTGAGAATGTCACAAAGATACGAAACACACACAAGCTGAAGTTACATTTAGATGCATATTTAAATCTGTTTGAATTTACATCTTATGAAACTTGCCAGTCATGTCACAAAGATACGATGACCATAGCTCTGTTTACTGGAAACAGAGAAAGAGTTAGTAAACTCTTGGGATGACACATGTTGATGTATTAAGGTCCCCTGTCTACACATGCCAGGACTGGTTTTTTGTACTTCGTTACATTCTCTGATAATCTCTCAAGATTCAGACATATGTTCCTGTTGAAACACAAGTCCGAACCTTTTGAGATATTCACAGAATATGATTTAGAAGTAGAAAACCAAAACACGGGTATAAGTATTATGTCCTTTGATGTGATCGAGGAGGAGAATACTTGAGCATGGAATACCTGGACTATTCTAAAGGAGAATAAGATTCTCTCTCAGAATTACTCCTCCGTATACACCATAGCACGATGGTATATCGGGGCGGAGCAGATACACTCTATTTGATATGGTGTGCTCTATGATGAGTACTACTGAGTTACCTTTTTCCTTTTGGGGTGTTATGCGCTTGAGAAGTTGCATACCTATTGAATAGGGTTCCAATCAAATCAGTTGCCTACCGCTTCATATGTGATATGGAAAGGGAAGAGCCCATATCTTAAGATGCTTAAGATTTGGGGTTGTCTGGCCTATGTCTAAAAGCAAAATCCGGACAAGCTCGAGGCAAGATCTGTTATGTAGAACTGGAAATGTTCTAGCTATACGAACTACAGCAGATGATTTGGTAGAACCAAAGGATTCAGTAGATTCCAACGAACCTCAGCCTCTCCGTCGATCTAGTAGGGTTCCTCACCCACCTGAGAGATACTTCGGTTCCTCTATGACAGTGGGAGCGAGGATTGCATCATGAGATGGTGACCCAACTAGTTTCGAGCTGGCCATCAGGAGTGGGACTCTGTAAGAATGGCTGGATGCTTAGCGATCTGAGATGGAATCCTTATACACCAACAAAGTATGGACTTTGGTTGCGATATCTGAAGGGTTAAATCCCCATCAGGAGCAAGTATATCTTGAGAAGATTACTTTGTGTAAATGGAAAAGTTGAGACTTTCAAAGCTAGACTTGTTAAAGCTTTTCGTCATCGACCAGGCGTGGATGATGATGAAACCTTTTCAAGTGGCTATGCTTAAGTCCATCCAGATCCTACTTGCCACGGCTACATACCATGACTACGATATCTGGCGGTTGGGTGTCATGACTGCTTTTCTAAATGATGTTTTAGAAGAGAACGTCTATAAGTACACATCCAGAAGGCTTCGTAGACAGTGGGAGCAGCGAAAACATGTGCAAGATGCTTTATAGGATAAAGCAGGTATCGCTCTTCACACCATAATATTGTATTATTGTATTCCCCATTCTTATTCTTTTTATAAATAAACGGGTGCTTTTGACGCATGTCTGCTACATGTTACAGGTTACAGGTTCTTGGACAAAAAACAGTGAAAAAGACAAAAGACGATGTAAAAAGGGACTTTTGACCAACAAATAGAAGGATCTTGATCAAGCCGACATGTAAGATAAAGTTCACAAAGTACAAGGCAGCGCAAGGTCTAAGATGTCAGTGAACGGTTAAAAGTCTAATACAAGTATTCACTGGAATATCTGGAAGAAACCTGGAAGCCTATTTGAGAAAATTACCAAAGAAACAAGAAGCCCAAAAAGCCTAGAGCCATATGAAGAAAACTCAAGCAGTGATCTCACTATTGGGCCGCGGAACCGCGGCCCAAAGCCTACCCAGGCCGCGGTTCCGCGGTAGTATGGAGCCTGTATGGAATAAATTTTTTACTATAATTCTTTATCTCTTTGACCGGTCTTTCTAGGGCTATTTTTGTAATTATAAACATGCGGATCAAATGTAACCCTAGGGTTTCCTATTCTCTATAAATAGAAACTCTACAGATTGTAATTCTTTATGCCTCCTTTTAATAAAAATTCAGAAATCCTTTTTGGAGAGCATCGGTGTTTCTTCTCCATTCAGAAATTCAGATCTGACAACCCTGCATGGATGATTGGAGGGATGCATCTGTAAGTAATTTAATTTCTTGCCCTAGTGTAGTTTTCAATTCCTTGCCCTAGGTAGATTTAATTTCATGCCCTAAGAACTTGTTTAAGGTTTAGCTTTTGGGAAGGATTTTGAGAGATGAGATCTCCCATCCCTTTCTTACCCACCAAACATTTACAATAGGACTCCATGCATACATGCACATACCGCTCCCTACGGCACTCTATCCCTCGAGGTAGTGGTGATACCATAGTATAAAGGCCCGGGTGTGATGTTTTCCATGGAGGTTAGGGTAAGGATCTCTAAAGGAAGGACAAGAACCTAGAGGAAGGAACACCTTCCCGAACGGATCTAATCCACTTTATTGATAATTACCATAACTCCTCACAGATCTTCATTCGGGTATTGAAAGTGGTGAGATTTAATTACATTTCCAAACCATCCCTAAAGCTAGCCCTAGCAAGAGTAGATCTATATAATTGCCCTAGGATAATTTAGATTTTTAGATTTAATAATCTGTCCGAATAACTTTCGGAATTAACTCGTAAGAACGAATCGGAAAGTCACAACATCCCTGTGGACCGACCCGTACTCACCGGCTAGCTGCAAAGCGACGCCGTTCTTGATTGCGGTTATAAATATTTTTGATCTATCTTTTAGAAAGCGCAAGCACGCTAAATCTCTCAATCAAATGGCGCCGTTGCCGGGGATGGCGTGTTATTTCCTTTTCGCAATTTCGGGTTAATCAAAATTTTAAAAAATCTGAAAAATCTGAAAAATCAAAAAAAATATAAAAATATATTATCTGTTATTTTTGGAAAAGGTACTTTGTTGTTTGAATCTTGCAGGATATACAATCGAGACGGATCTGAAAATTTCCAGAAAGCAAAACAAGAAGAACCGCGGAGATCTGGAAAAAAAAAACAGCCGAAGCCACCAAACCGCGGCGGATCCGCGGTCTGTGGCTGCCATACGCGGCGGTTCCGCGGTCATACCAGAGGATCAGATCCCCAAACTTCCTCTGCGGTTAAAAAAAAAAAATCTGTAAGTCTTCTGATCTCTCATCTGAATGTTTCGATATATCTTTTGTTAAATTTCCTGCAAGATTCTGTGCACTTTAAAAATATATTCCCTCCCATATAACAGTCTTGTGCAGGATTTTTGGGCCCCACTTGAAATAAAATAGATTGCAAGTAATATTTTGCTGTTGTATATCTTTTCTATAAAATATTTTGCTGTTGCATATCTTTTCTCTAAAATCTTTTTGCAACAAATTTTTTCCAAATAAAGAGAAAGAAAAAATCAATGAAAAATGAAAATAAAAAGGACAAATATTTTATAGAACTTGCAAAATTTTTTAGCCCCAAATAAATCCTTGCACGACCCAACCTTCCTCCTTGTCACCTTTCTTCTTCTAACATGGGTACCCCACACAATAAATCATTAGCCGAACATTGGTATCCCGAACCTAATTTTGCGTCGTACGTTAATTTGTTCGGTCAATTTAAAAACGATCCTTCCTTGCCTAAAAAATCTTTGAAAGATCAAATAGAGTCGTCTAGGAGAAATAGTTTAACTTTTCAACCCACTTTGTGTCAAACAAGTCAACCTTTACAACCTACATATGTTGATACCACTTCTTCAAGTCCTTCTGTCACTCCTAGGCCGATGTCCATTGCTGAGCATATTGCTCAATCTCGCAGTCGATCTTTCACCCCTCTCCACTCATCTAGTTTTAGGGATCCGCACGATTATTCACCTTCTCATCCATATGTTGACCCTACCCCTGTCTTACCACCCACTTCCTACCAGTCATACCCGACCTTCCCACCTTCACTAGACACTGTTTCGACACTGCCATTAGGGAGTTTCACATATCCAACCAATTTTGAATCTTTTACTGAAACCCCCTCACCACCTAAGTCTAGTTTGGAAGAGTCGTTGGAGGCTTATATTGCTGCAACAAACAAAATGGTGAGGAATGTGGAAGCGTCCATGGCCGCCCTTATGCAACCGAGTGAACCGGTAGCTAGTGTCCCGCTAGCTCCAAATTTTTCAATGTATGAGGCGGCAGTTGGACAGAGTGAGAATGAGAGAGGATTTCCAAATCAAACCTACCCATACCCAATTGAAGCCCACAACTCATGTTTTCCATTGATTGCCCTAAATAGTTCACCTGTTGAAAAAAAAAATGAGTTGTGTGATTTTGTAGTGCTTGATTTGCCAAATTGTGAAGAATCCCTTTCGAGTGAAACCGTACCTAATCCGTTTAACCTTTACACATCCACTCTAGAACCTACATTGATAAACATCCATGCTTTTGAGGAGGTGTCTAAAGAAATTGATTTTCACTTGATTGAGGATATAGACGCCGGGAATATTTCGGATGATGAATCTGTCGATTTGCTTGAAATTTTATGTTCAAATCATCATCCTGAGTTATTAAATGTTTCTCCCGAATCTCATATGCGTCTAGATTTTGATGATAACGGCATGGATGAGTTAAATATTGAGGATAATATTGAGGTTGAATCATTTTTGTTTGATGTGTCTGATTTTCCAATTCATCCTCCTGAACCTTTGACTGTTATATCATCCTCCCTCCTTTCTATTGTTCCGACCGTGCATGTGACCGTTACGCCTTCATCTCCTATACCAAGTTCGGCATACCCATGTTTTCTTGTGAATCTTGAGGGATTTGATCCCATTTCTCGACGAGTTGATAGGTTAGCGCAATCGCTTTTAACACATCGGTCATCACAAATTGCGCTAATTTATTCACTCAATTTACACCCTCAAGATCGTACTCCACTTCCTTCTTCTTTTCGCCATTCTTCTCCCCCACCGAGACCATATTCTACCATTCTTCTTTCCACACGGTCTCGCGTGCTTCTCATTTTCTTGCACCAACTATACCATTTCCACGATAAGATTTTTGAATGGTTGGTGCTAACTTTTGGCTTGTGCAAGGCCAAACTTAAGTTTGGGGGAATCTTTGTATATATGTATATATTTTTTGTTTTCTTTTCTAAAAAAAGATAAAAAAAAATTTCAAAACATTAAAAATATAAAAAAAAATTTAAAAATAAATAAACAGGGGAGTATCGATATTTTGACCCTCTTGGTTTAGCATGACAGTGAGGACACTGTCAAGTTCAAGTTTGGGGGTATGCTCGGTACGTCTTCTTCTTTCGCATTCATTTGTACATATTTTTGCATTTGCATACTTATTTGAAAACCCATAAAAAATTGAAAAATTTCAAAAATTATAAAAATATTTGTATTCAATTTTGGCTAATTGACTTGAGTTTGACGAATAGGTTAACTGGCTAGGAATAACTAGATCTTAGATTTAGTAAATTAAAAACCCTAAAAATAACCTTCCTTAAACTTTAGCGGTAGAAAGTATATGTTTTGTAGTTTATTTAGAAATAGGCAAATTTTGAGTTCACTTCTTGGGCTAAGTCGAAACTAAGGAAAAGTATTGATGTTCTTATTAGAGTATAAGTTTGAAAAATAGTTCCTAGCTTAAGTCTGGATTCTGAAAATATATACCCTACAAGTTGCACAATCACGCACCTTGAAACTTGGAATAGTAGAAGAGACCTTGAAATGCTCTTGTCTAAAGTCCTCAGTACGAAGAAAATAAAAGAAAAAAAAGTGAATAAAGAAAAAAAAATGGACACTGGTTTTTGTGCTTACTTAAGGCTGTAAAAAATAGAAACATATTTAGCGAGGGTGCTTCATCACCTAGTGCCTTAGACCAACTGGTTTGGGAGTCACTGCTAAAGCCTTGGGTGTTGCAAAACTAGGAAGTACGCTTTAAAGTGCTAACGTATCTTGTAATCGGTTGTTGGTACCTCAAGAAGTATTAACGGTCGCATAAAGGATATGTAAGCAAATTTCATTTAAAAATTCACCAATTAAGAAGTGCTTTGGACAACGGACGAGAGTATGATTGCTTGATTTGAATTTCCAAGTGTAGGGGTGACTTATACACACACGTGGGGATATGTGATTGGAATTTAGATAAGAGAGAGGAATGAAGATTAGAACTTGTATCTTTAGTAGAATTGATAGAAATTCCTAAGTGGAGATGGGACCCTAGAAGGAAAACTTAAGAAATGCCGAAAGCTAAGCAGGTCTACATAACATATATAATCTTAAGTTAAATAATTAGGAAGTGTGAAGAATATGGGTGGATAATTTGCGAGTCAAAAGGTAATAGAATTCCTTCTTAGAAAACCTAATTGGAAAACAAAAGTCAATGGGCCGAGTTGATAGGATTTTGTGGGTGTAATCCGCTGAAAACCCTCAGGAGACAACACTCCTCCTAATAGGGACACCTAGAGGTTTAACGGCTTGTTGCACGTGCTCAGTGCAATCGCGTTTCCCTGCGAAAGTGTGGTTAGGATTTTAGTGAATAAAAAAATAAGTTTGCTCGAGGACGAGCAAAAGATAAGTTTGGGGGTATTTGTTCACACCATAATATTGTATTATTGTATTCCCCATTCTTATTCTTTTTATAAATAAACGGGTGCTTTTGACGCATGTCTGCTACATGTTACAGGTTACAGGTTCTTGGACAAAAAACAGTGAAAAAGACAAAAGACGATGTAAAAAGGGACTTTTGACCAACAAATAGAAGGATCTTGATCAAGCCGACATGTAAGATAAAGTTCACAAAGTACAAGGCAGCGCAAGGTCTAAGATGTCAGTGAACGGTTAAAAGTCTAATACAAGTATTCACTGGAATATCTGGAAGAAACCTGGAAGCCTATTTGAGAAAATTACCAAAGAAACAAGAAGCCCAAAAAGCCTAGAGCCATATGAAGAAAACTCAAGCAGTGATCTCACTATTGGGCCGCGGAACCTCGGCCCAAAGCCTACCCAGGCCGCGGTTCCGCGGTAGTATGGAGCCTGTATGGAATAAATTTTTTACTATAATTCTTTATCTCTTTGACCGGTCTTTCTAGGGCTATTTTTGTAATTATAAACATGCGGATCAAATGTAACCCTAGGGTTTCCTATTCTCTATAAATAGAAACTCTACAGATTGTAATTCTTTATGCCTCCTTTTAATTAAAATTCAGAAATCCTTTTTGGAGAGCATCGGTGTTTCTTCTCCATTCAGAAATTCAGATCTGACAACCCTGCATGGATGATTGGAGGGATGCATCTGTAAGTAATTTAATTTCTTGTCCTAGTGTAGTTTTCAATTCCTTGCCCTATGTAGATTTAATTTCATGCCCTAAGAACTTGTTTAAGGTTTAGCTTTTGGGAAGGATTTTGAGAGATGAGATCTCCCATCCCTTTCTTACCCACCAAACATTTACAATAGGACTCCATGCATACATGCACATACCGCTCCCTACGGCACTCTATCCCTCGAGGTAGTGGTGATACCATAGTATAAAGGCCCGGGTGTGATGTTTTCCATGGAGGTTAGGGTAAGGATCTCTAAAGGAAGGACAAGAACCTAGAGGAAGGAACACCTTCCCGAACGGATCTAATCCACTTTATTGATAATTAACAAAACTCCTCACAGATTTTCATTCGGGTATTGAAAGTGGTGAGATTTAATTACATTTCCAAACCATCCCTAAAGCTAGCCCTAGCAAGAGTAGATCTATATAATTGCCCTAGGATAATTTAGATTTTTAGATTTAATAATCTGTCCGAATAACTTTCGGAATTAACTCGTAAGAACGAATCGGAAAGTCACAACATCCCTGTGGACCGACTCGTACTCACCGGCTAGCTGCAAAGCGACGCCGTTCTTGATTGCGGTTACAAATATTTTTGATCTATCTTTTAGAAAGCGCAAGCACGCTAAATCTCTCAATCAAATGGCCCACAAAATGCAGTACGAGAGAGATTTCTCACCGGTGTTTGCACACGAGATCTATGGATCATACTTCCCACACGAAATTGCACAGAGGGGATGGAATTTCCTCCTCTATAACCATGGATCTGCATTTGCTGCCCCTAATTTAGTTACCAAATTTTATGAGTCAATGGAAGAGAATAGCCTAGACAACTTAGGCTATATTAAACTGAATTGGGAAAATAATGAAATTCGCATTGATAGGGATATGATACACGAGGTGACACTAATACCACGTGTACCGGCACACGAACAACCCCTTCGCTTTGAAGATTATATTCCTTTAATGGGTAATGACTGTGCGCGAGAACCGCGCAAGGGGATCCAAGCACGGACCCTCTTCGCAAATGTTTTAACTGTGTGCCGGTGGGCACAAAACAATATTTTTGGAAGTTCTCACAACACAACCTTTTTCACCCCTTCCTTACATGTCGTTCATACTTTAATGACGAAAAACCCTCGATTCGACATGTGCACAGTTTTGCTATACTCCATAGGTTCGGGTAAACGAGGTAATGTATATCCATGTCCCATGCTTGTGACCCAACTCTGCCGTTATTTCCTCCCGGCCGAGGAATTTGACTCTTATTTGACAGATGGTACCATAGTTCGACCACTTTTAGAGGGCGTCTCGTCGTCTTACTCTAGACTGACGGATATTTGGACACGGACAGAGCCGGGAGAAAACATACCTGCACACACCCCCAGCTCGAGCTCGACTTCGAGCGGGGAAGAGCTAACTCCCCAAGAACATGCGCAATTAATGAGAAGAACAGTGAGGAGATTAGACTCTTTGAGGGATGAGTTTCGGGCATCGGCACGAGAGCACGACCGTCGGTTGACGGAGATTGAGAGAGGGATACAAACACTTCTGGCTAGGGGGGAGAGATCACGTTCACGCTCATGAGCGCGACGTGGGGCCGGGCAGTGAGGGCACTGCTTTGCTCAAGTTTGGGGGTGTTAGAGGGTGATGTACATAGTTATCCTTGCATTGCATATTGTATATATATTTTGTTTTCCTTTTTGCATATTTAATTTCTGCATTGCATCTTTATACAAAAATCATAAAAATCTAAAAATTTGAAAGGAAAAAAAAAATTTGAAACTATAAAAATTTGAAAAATTTGAAAAATTTGAAAATTTATAAAAATTATTGTATTCAATTTTGGTTAATTAATTTGAGTTTGATAAAAGGTTAACTGAGTAGGAAAAACTAGATCCTAGACTTAGCAAATTAAAACCCTAAAAATAACATTCCTTAAAGTTTAGCGAGAGAGAGTATATGTCTTTGTAGGTTATTTAGAATTAGGCAAATTTTGGGTTCACTTCGTGGGTTAAGCCAAAACGAGGGAAGAGTATTAATGCTCTTATTAAAGTATAAGTTCGAAAGATAGTTCCTAGCTTGAATTTAGATTCTGAAAACATGTACCCTACAAAATGCGCAATCACGCGCCTTGAAACTTGGATTAGTAGAAGAGACCTTGAATTACTCTTGTCTAAAGTCCTTAGCACAATGATCATAAACAAAAAAAGGTGTGAATAAAAAAATGGACACTGGTTTTTGTGATTACTTAGGGCTAGAAAATTAATTAGCGAGGGTGCTTCATCACCTAGTGCCTTAGACCAACTGGTTTGGGAGTCAGTGCTAAAAGCCCTGGGTGTTGCAAAACTAGGAAATATGCCTTAAAGGCCTAACGTATCTTGTAATCGGCTGTTAGTACCTCAAGAAGTATTAACGGTCGCATGAAGGATATGTAAGCGAAGGTTATGTGCTTTGAACAATGGACGAGGGTACGATTGCTTGATTTGAATTTCCAAGTGTAGGGGTGAAAATTACACACGCGTGGGGATATGTGATTAGAGTTTAGATAAGAGAAAGGAATGAAAAATAAAACTTGTATCTTTAATAAGAGTTGATAGAAATTCCTAAGTGGAGATGAGACTCTAGAAGAAAAACTTATGAAATGCTGAATTCTAAGTAATTTTATGGAACATGTATAATCTTAAGTTGCATGATAAGGAAGTGTGAAAAATACGGGCGGATAATTTGCAAGTATAAGATAATAGAATTCCTTATTAGAAAACCTGATTGGAGAACAAAAGTTGAGAAACCAAATTGATAGGATTTTGTGGGTGTAATCCGCTGAAAACCCTCAGGAGACAACACTCCTCCTACCAGGGACACCTGGAGGTTTAACGGCTTGTTCCACGTGCTCAGTGCAATCGCGTTTCCCGTCGAAAATGTGGCTAGGTTAGAATAAACTAATAAATTTGCTCGAGGACGAGCAAAAGGTAAGTTTGGGGGTATTTGTTCACATCATAATATTGCAATTCATACGCCCCATTTTTTGTGCAATTTATAAGTAAACAGGTGCTTTTGACGATCGTTTGTTACATGATACAGGATACAGACTTTTGAAGCAAATACAGTGAAAAAGACAAAGATGATACAGGAAATGGACTTTTGACCAACCAGCACACGGATCCTACTCAAGCCGAGACGAACGTCAAGAGAAACGGTCAAAAAGATCCTTACAAGGTTCACTGAGAATCTGGAGAATACTAGAAAGCCCAACAGAGAAAAGAATAGTAAAAAAAAGAGAGCCCAAGAGAAGAGCAACAAAACAAAGAAAGCTGGTGGGCCAATCCCACTAAATGGCCGCGGATCCGCGGCCAAAGGCATGTCTTTGCCGCGGAACCGCGGCCATATGGTGCCCGTGTCGGCACCGACTTCTTGTGTCGGTGTTTCGTTTCAGGTGTTGGGATTTTTAGGGGGTAAATCAGTAAATTAATGTCTACGAGAGTCTGTAACCCTAGCTTCACTAGTTACTTATAAATTGTAATCTAGATCTGTAAAAATGTATGCCTCTTTATATTCAATAAAAGTGAGATTTGTTGAAGGAATCAAGAGCATCATCTTCTTCGCGTAAGTCTTTTATCTTATTTAATTCTTGCATTAGTATAATTGTTTTGCTTGCCCTAGGAATCATTTAATTGCTAGTTAGCTAATTCCTAAATCTGTCGTAAGATAACTATTTAAAACATAAAACACAAAAATGTTTCTTACTTATAATTCCCTAATGTGCGAGTAAAAATTCTCGCTCGTTAGGGTTAGGAACAAGGGAGTGAGTGAGAGATGGATGTCTCTCACCTCCTTCAATGTCAACTTATTTTTAAACGAAACCTTCATGCACACATATACGATCCGCCCCCTACGGCACCCTACCTATAAGGTAACGGTGTTCCGTAGTATAAAAGGCCGGACTTATATGATGTCCATGAAGCTCACATCAATCAATAAGAAAAGACGGACAAGGATCTAGAGGAAGAAACTTTGTTTCTTCCCGATCATCCTAATTCCTTTTCCTATTGATTGTTGTGACTTTCCTAAAAGCTTAAATCACGACATTGAAAGAGGTGAACACATTAATCTCAACACACCTACCTTCGACCTAACCCTAATGAGTTCTTTCTCATCACATAAATTCGTCTTAAACTCAATCGATAAAAAACCAACAACGATTTGAATCAACCCGTTATAACACAAAATCAGAAATTAACCATCCCTGCGGATCGACCCGTATTCACCGGCTAGCTGCAAAGCGACGCCGTTTCTGATTACGGTAAACTACAAAATTTTGGATTAATCAATCGCGGAGTTGGAACATCTGTTTTGATGCGTTAGTCAAAGAGTTTGACATCATCAAAATGGTAGATGAACCTTGTATATACAAAAAAGGTAGTAGGGAGTATGGTGGTGATCCTCGCAGAGTACGTGGATGACATACTCTTGATAGGGAAGGAGTTTCCTATGCTACGCTCAGTCAATCTCCGCTTATCACAATGATTCTCCACAAAAGATCAAAGTGATACCTACTAAATCCTGGGTTTTGGATCTATGAGATAGATCTAAATGGATGTTAGGATTCTCACTAGTTGTAGTAAGATGGTATTAATCGATCCTGGGGAGAATCACTGGAAGTGTTCCAGGATGATAAGGACGACTGAATGTCAGTCACAGGCATTGTCTTTACCCTCAGTGAAGGGACGGTATGTTGGAAGAGTTCCAAGATAGATACCGTGACATACTAGACGATTAAGGCTGAATACATCGCTACTTAAGATGCTACCAAAAAGGCTGTCTGGGTGTATATTGGTTCATGAGATGAACTGCGTTCCAACCATTGTGAGACAATGGAGTTGTGGCTTATGCCAAGGAACGCCCGTCCCATCAGTGATCCAGACATATTCCAAGACAGTATCACCTGATCATGGAGATGGTTGATCTCCATGGAGATCGAGGTTAGGAGAGTAGACTCAGAGGACAACACAGCGGATCCACTCACAAAGGCCTGTTCCCAGAGAGAGATTTTTATGGGATGGTTGAGTATGAGATACTACAACCACTGCTATCAGATGGCCCTAGTGTAAGTGGGAGATTGTTAGTTATATGTATGCCCTAGAGGCCATTACTGTACATTGGATGTATGTTGTAGTGGATGCTGGGACATATATAGGGATGACTTTCTTGCTCGACATGATAGTATGCTATCTGGTTACTCTTTACCTTAACGTGTACACTGATTGTCTCTCTGTTACATGTTGGTAAAGCCCTTAGGATATGTACTTGACTACCTGGACTATGATGCAGATCATACTAGTGGGGACATGGTAGTCCATAAGTACATCCTTCAAGGTCCCTAGTCCTGGGTGTATCGAGACAGGGCATCGATATACCAGAGTAGACTAGCGTATACCTTCTCGACCCATACAGATGGGCGATGGATAATCCCATATCCATTGGTGTTTGACATCAGAGATGATATACGGGTGCTCAGTGGAGACTGGGTACACTGGACGGACTCGCCGAGAACTCCTAGATGGTATTATACCTTACGTCAGATGGCAGTTCTCTGGTGACACTGGTAAAGAGTAGTCTGTTAACCCGAGATCGTCATAGAGTCTTGAGTGGTTCCCACTGTGCTTTGATTTCCATCTTACCACGTCCAAGAGGGCGTGCAAAACGGTGGTTTTTGGGTACAGTCCCGAGTCACATGGAGGCGATGAGCGATAGGAGGGGATTCGTCTCTCCCGGTATAGGGAGTTGATGTTGCGCTGTGTTCGATTGGCTATAACCGGAAATCCCTGGCCAGGGTTGCTGAGATTTACTGGTAAGTGTTACCAGTAGTTTCTTGAATTGTTATAGACGTCATATCGACACGACTTATCGAGCTATTGGGGTCTGACGTTTACCAACCCTAGGCGAGATATGCGACATATCAGACGACGAGAACGGACTGTACGGTAAGTGTTACTGGTTGGATTCACAGGAGTGTGAGCGGGCTTGCTCGTCGATCTTCTGATCGCTCAATACCCGGGTGGCCATTACGTTTAGCAGACCGCTTGCGGCTTGTGGGTGTTTGATATGATCATCACCTGCTGCCGGCGTATTGACGAGTCTTTAGAGTCCTACACAGAGGTTTCCTGGCTCAAGCAAAACGAAATAGGAGCGCATATGAGATATGTGCGGGACCGAGAATAATGCGTGTATGTGATACCGTATTTCATTCTCGCGATAAATGTGTCGAATGGTTGTATGCGATATAACCTAGTTATCGAATCAAGGATTGATTCGATAAATCGATACATTGGATATTAGTCGGTTATATGCGATATGACCGGGTCGTTAAATCAAGTGTTGATTTAATGATTTAATGCATAATTATATATTTGATATATTACTTTGCATTAACTAGTATTGGTTCACTTTAAATGGGTTTTCTCACTTCATTTGCACATTGTATATGTGATATAGTTTTGTGCACTTGTATGTATCATGTTTGATGATACATGATAGTTTGGTGTATGGTTTAAACCATGGTTGGTCGATGGTTAGGGTTTCTTATGCTTCATTTACTTATTGTTTTATTTATTCATTAATTTGTGAAAGAAATAAAATGGTGGCCAATTTTGGATTATCCTTGAAGCTTCATGAAGCTTTGAAATGGTTGACCATTTTGTTTCTTTCTCTAACCCTAACCATACAACCTAACCTTAGTTAATTCTCTACACCTAACTAGAGCTGGATTATGATAAGAATGATTTTTATTATTCTTTTAAAAGAACTTATCATAATATTATCATATTTTTTCTTCTTCTTCTTCATTTTTACAAGAAGAAAAAGCTTGAGAGCTTTAATGGCAACTTGAGCTAATGAGTGAGAAATCCAATTCTAAAGTGAACCCACTTCCTATTTCTTCATCCTCTACCTCTTGCCAAGTAGTATAGGGTGTTTCCTTCATAAGTTTTCATGGCTTGGTGAAGGTGGAGCTTGATCTAGTGATGCCTCGACGTAGATCATCTTCGGCATCATCGTCGATGACCTAGCCCGCTTTTTCTCCGATGAAGCCGATGCAAGAGTCAAGGATTCGATTTGGACAGCGAGGAGACACCATCATGGAGCTATGGAGGTGGAGAACCGGATCTACAAAGGTTGTATTTCCGTTAAACTAATAGTTAAGTTGTTAACTTGTTATCTTTTCGTCTAGACATCTAGTTAACGATCCGTAGTCTAGGGTTTCTCGGCACCCCTAAAATTTGAAATTGGCATGGTTGATGCCTTGTGAGACCTCATTAGCATGCCTAGGAACCCTACAGTCGAGTGCGGCAAGTTACCCGCCAAAACCAGAAGCGAGGCAGCCCCCTTCAGCAAAGTGAATGGACCACCCAGCACTTCACGGAATCCGGTAACTTGAGCACCCGTCCTTGGGTCAACTTGTACCCCCTATGAGTGCGGCGAATAGCCCGCCAATTCTAGAGTGAATCCCCCTCTGTCTCAAAGCCATGAGATGCGGGCCCGTTGCCCTCTAGAACCCGGCTATCCGTACACCCCACCGCGGGGCAATCCTAGTACAGAAAAGAAAATATGTATAACGGTGACATTGACCTCAACCCGGTCGTGCCCCAAAAGAATAATATACAAACAGGCAGTGATGGCAGTCCACATGTCGGACGCTCACCCTGCGATATCAAATGTACAAATAAATCCAAACTGCACTGACATTGCATCCAAGATATCCACCACGACAATCCACAGCAATACAGCACAACACAGAATATCAACGTGAATGTCACGTTCGCAAACCCGTCTAAAAGAGCTATAGCAATTAGACAAGATTTACAGCTCGAATGACATTCACAGTCGCAGATAGTAATGTAATGCACTGTAAACTTTAAACAATGTTAGAAATTATCGAATTCGAAACAACCCCGAAAAGCCTCAAACAAGTAGATAACACGATATCAAAACTGGGCTAAACAAACAATTCCACTGAACCAACATTACAGAGACTAAAGCACACAACAAAATTCAAGCCCAAAGCACAAAATTAGGCCGGCCTCCTCGGATTTTGCCCAATGTGGCCGGTCCAAACTTTGAATCAGGGGCTCGTATTTGGTGTGTGTGTGTTAGTGGTCATTTGAGTAGTCTTCTGCAGTTTTTAAAATAATTTTAGAAGACACATTGAAATTTGACAGAAACTGCAATGCATCGAGTGGTGTTCCGGGTCAGTTTCGGTTCCGATACTTTAACATTGTCTAAACCAACTAATATGCAGTTAATGGTGTGGCTCTGATACCATGTAAGGATACCGCAGTGCCTCGGCCATCAATCCGATGCCAAATGCGGAATAAAATCTTTTTAAACTGGAGCTATCGTAACTCTAAAACCCAGATCGTTCCATTAACCGTAAACTAGTAAACTGTAAAAGAGTTTGGAGAGATTATACCGATCGATCCATGTCCTTCGGTCTTCAATATCTACGCCAAACTCCTCGCTGCTGCGCTGACGCAGTTCGCTCTCCGATCTCGCTCGTCGAAGTGGCTCCACGTCGAGGATTCTTTATACGGGCTCCCGCTTCAAACCGAAGCAACTCGGACATGAAGTTTGCTAGCCGACATGTCCAAGGTGAAGTAGAGATAGTGTGCGATTACATTGTCTCAATACACTATAGGATTCTTAACACATGAGAGGGATAGAGTGGAGGTTGAAAATGATGCCCATGGTGGAAGTTGAGAAGCTCAAGAGAAAGAAAACTAGTGAGCAAAAACCAACACTCTAAAACAAATGAGATGGCTGCCCCATATTTTTGTGTTGAGTATTTAGATATATTGTAATGAGTAACTGAGCCACACACTCACACAAAATATATCCACACTCACACACTTACAATAAATATCTAAGCTCACTAAAAAATATCTTAGCCATGACAAAACCATGTCAAGCCAGGAATGAGTCACAAATTCCACCACATTAAACATTTAATCTAAATGTTTAAATCCAAAAAAGAAATGGCATCAACTAAAGTAATCTTGTAATGAATTACAAGAATACCCCTCACCTGTATATACATACCCGCATCTGTATTCCGAATGAATACGAACACTACGAGACGAAAGTAATCTAACAATCTAATACTAGGATCCGGCTTAAACCAAAGCCCACTAGTATGATCCGTCCGATCATGATCCGTGTACGAATGCACGTATATGATCGAACCCTACCATAAAACCATACTGCCTTTACAAAGTTTCAGCCGAACTTAAGAAAACATTCTGTGGGGAACTCTAAAGACTCGTCAATATGCTGGCAGTGGGTTTAACCACAAGCATGTCAGTGGTACTAGCTGTACGTAACGGCTGCCTATGTATTGAGAGAAAGGGATGCTGACGAGCGAACTCATCCTGAAACCCTACTGAGCCTGTCAGTGACAATATCCGTACAGTCCGGTCCGTTCGTTTATGAGTATCGCATATCGAGCCTAGGGGGCTGGTAAATGTCAGACCCCCAATAGCGGTATAAGTTATATCGGATTGTAGCCCAGAACACCCTGAGAAACTACTGGAATACCTACCAGTAAATCTCGCTTGCCCTGGACAGGGATTTTGTGTAATGGCTCTCCAAAACACAGCGCGATCTCATCCCCAATACCGGGAGAGACGAATCCCCTGCCGATCCGCTTACTGCCTCCATGTGGCTCGGGACTGTACCTAACTAAAACCTGTTTGCATGAATCCTTAGAGCCATGGTAGGGTAGTAATCAAAGCACAGTGGGAACTCACACGAGACAAATGACGATCTCAGGTCGATGGACTAACCTGTGCACATGTCACCAGGGAACTGCTATCTGACGATAGGTATAATACCAACTAGCATGTTCACGGCGAGTCCGTCCGGTGTACTCATAACCCAATGAGCACCTGTATACTATCTTAGGTGAACCAACTGACACCAATGGCTTGTGAGACTGGCCACCGCCCCTCGTCGGGGTCTCGACTGTATACACTAGTCTACTGATGGAGTATCGATGCCCAATCTCGAAACTCCCACGACTAGGGACACTTTAAGGATGTGCTTATAGACTACCCAACTCTCATGTATATCATCGCCATCATACTGCTGGTAGTCAAGCAAGAATCCTAAGGGCTATATCAACATGTAATAGTGATCTGTAATGTCACCTAAAGAATGTACACGATGATAAAGACAAACCAGATACCATACTATCATCTCGAGTAAGACTGTCCTACCGGTATAGGTCCTCCCTCAATCATTGCAATCACGTGCCTGCGATCCAATAATTTACTTTGAGGGAACTATATCCAACAGTTTACTATGCTCATGTTATATTGTCATGCTTACATAGTTGTCATTAACATTACCATGTTATACTTATTCATGTTTATTTACATATGTTATATTGTCATGCTTACATAGTTGTCATTAACATTACCATGTTATACTTGTTCATGTTTATTTCCATTCATAATATATCACTTGTCACCTTGCATATTCATTTATATAATTTCACATCCCACCTTTCTTGGGGACTTACCGAGCGTAAGTTCGCTAACGGGCATTCTACCCATTTTTTTGTTTCCTTGGAATGTTCGTCAGATAATCTAGAGATTGAGGAGATCGAGCCGAGTCAGGAAGATTACTCTAAGCTTGCGGAGCAGACCGACTAATAGTTCTTTCTTTTCAGTTTTTGCTACCTGTATGCTATTTGTTTATGCACTTTCTTTTATGCATTTTTGTTTTCAGACGTCATGTATTCAGTTTGAAACTTGTGAATGTAAATATATAAAGTTGGATTTTCATTATCATGTCTTTTCTTGTTATTTTATATTGCTTATATACGCTTAGCGTATTTGTTTCGAGAAATGACCTTCTCGGAATAAATACGTCACGGGCTCGTCAAATGACGTTACCGCTCTTTTAGGAAGCTGGACGTGACAAGCTCCAGCTTGTGACCACCGTTTCCATATTATATATATTCTTTTATTGGGGATTGACCTGGATGCGGTTGATGTCACTATTGTATATATTTCATTTTTGTACTAGGATTAAGCCAGGTGAAGTGCTCGAGAAGCTGGGTTCTAGAGCTCAGCAGGTGGCCATCTCATGGAGTCGAGACCGGGCCATTTTGCTCTAGAATTGGCGGGCTGCTCGCCACACTTATAGGGGTTATAGGATTCGACCCGCAGAGGGGTACACAAGTTACTAGATTCTAGAAAGCGACGGGTGACCGACTCATGTCATTGAGGCCATGTTTAGCAGTTCTAGAATTGGCAGGTGGCTTGCCGCACTCGTATGGATCTAGGATTGACTTTGTACGGGCTATCTATATGATCGAGGAATGTCGCGTCTCATTTGAAGCTCAAATGAAACACAGATGACTATTAACTGCCTGCGATGTTGATATATATATATATATATATATATATATGCATAATATATTTAGTACATGCTTCTATATGTTTTGCATCCATACTAGCCCTGTCCCCGCCCTGCTGTAAGTTAAGTAATCTTATGGTGAAGACCCGGGACCCCGTGGCGAATGCAGATGGCATATAAAAGCATGCTGTTTTAGTTGTTTCTGGTGTGTCTTAGAAACTTGTTTTTATGAGATCACATTATATGTTTAATGCAAGAAAAAAAAACCTAGTTGATGTTGTCGGAACCAATTTTTTAAAATTACTCGTTTTTCTTCAAAACTACAGTCGTATTCTTTTGGTTTGTTTAGAGGTATTCGGTTAGGAATATCCTGCACCTCATTCTATGAGTAAAGATCCTTGATCCTTCATGGGGAGTTCGCTCTTAAGCAAAAGTTTATGCTTCTTGTTTTAAAATGCAGAGCCTAAACTACTCCAGTTCAAAGCCACTCGAGTTCCTTCAACGATATCAAGTTCATTACATTAAAGATTTTTCGCCAAAACTACCCGTAGCTCTCCATCATTTCAGATGGGTATCAACTGGTATTCATGCTATGTGTTTTGACCTTCGCCAAGGTATAGTGTTTTGTAGTTAGGGGATACTTGTTTGTTGCATAGATAGATGTATTAATCTAGGATAGGCGTATAGCTGTTTTGGAATTCGTCAAGGGCTTGTATGAATGGTTCTAGATTAATTAGGACAATGATGGTTTGAACTTGACTTGCGACTTATGATGTTTTGACCTTCGTCAAGGTCATAAGCGCTTGGGGCAAAAAACCATATCGGGAGTTTCAAATATAAGAGAAACTTGCTATGTTTGTGCATACCTTCTGGAGTGTGGTAATTTTGGTCGGCTTCCATCAAAGTTATCATACAATGATAGTTGGGTCCCGATTCCCACTGATGAGTAGGCATTACTTCTCGGGAGATTTTCATTTCACAATTAGCTAACCTATTAGGTTTCTAGAAAGTGTTAACGAGGTTATGCCTTTGCGGAAACGGAGTTATTAATTGGGTCCATGCGAAAGCACGAGGGACCTCCTTCGGAGTACCAACACTGGTCTGGCTAAATGGTTAGCAACTTGTAAGGTGTATATGATCCCGACTAGTTCTCCTTTTAAGGTTTGGAGGAGAATTCGAGGAAAAAGTGGGAGCCATCCCGATTAGATAAAATGATGATCAATCTAATCTTGATAGAGTGAACGCTGAGTGTTTCTTTTCACTTATTCTGGTTATAATGACCCATGACTTATCTTAAACTAAAAATCATTAACCAAGTTAACTGAGCCTTCTTACACACTTTTATTTTGGATTGTCACGATTCACGACAAAGTCGCATATATCCATGCTACTCTTACTTTCCCTTTGCTTTTCTCAAGAATACATCGTATCACTACGATGATCCATAATGGTTATAAATGGCCATCGTATATTTAAATACGAACCCGAAGAAATTATTTCAGTCGAGAATGGCCACTGGTTCCGGAGAATTTAGATTGTATTATTTGGTTGTCTCTTCCTTTTACCTTCTCTTAGGTTGCGAGAGCTCCTGTATTAGGAGAGTACACCTATTACGCTTATTGGATAGTTTTCTTTCGAATCTTAGGATGGTGCCGAAAGGTAGGGAAGGAAAAAAACCAATTAGCCTAAGTACAGTGTACAAAAGTTAAGATATAGAGACATATAAAAGGATTGAAGAGAAGGAAAAGGAAATTGCGACTATTGTCATGAATCTGGATACTGAAAAAGGCATTATTAGGAATACCAAGCCACCCTCTTGAAACATTTATGTTTCAGATTTTCTGTGTACTTGTAAATGAGAACTGTTTTCCCAATTGATTCTGACTCCAGGGTATGTATTTACCGGATTTGGATCTCACATCGGTACAACGTTATAGATGCTGGGTAGGAGTAGAATATTAGGAAATGGGCGATTTGATCCTCAATATCGGAATTCTTTGCAATTAGTGATATTGGATTAAATCTCCTGGCTTTGCTTAACGGCAAATATTTGGTTTCGAATAACCGTTGTTATGAACCAATTTTTAAAATGATGTATATGTATCTTTATTTTATAAAGTGAGATAAATTTTGAAATTTTTTTTCCAAACATTTATTTTTATCAGTTGAGAATAAGGTAAAGTGCATTGAATCACGGTGTAAGATATTTTTAACCAAAATACAGTTTTCAACCTACAACACACGGAGTTCGAGTTTTTGAACTCTTGGGGCTTATATATGAAAATGTATGTTGTCCAATATCCTTCGGGACAAGGGGTTGTTACTCTTACTTCATTCAGGTTTATCTATAAGTTCTCTGGTTTTAAACACATATTCGTTGTAATGCAAGGTCTAAAGATTTTGAGAAGTTTATAGGTATAAGAATAAAGTAGAGAACCATACGTTTGAACTATGAGGATATTTCGAAGTGATCGAAGATATAGATATTTATGCTAGATATTTTATCATAGTAATATTGAGAACTTGATTTTCTCGCAGGTTACTCATCCATGGGTACACTCCTTGATGAGTAATACTATATTGGCCTTTTTCCATTTATGATATGCACTGAAAATAGTTGTATAAAATTTGAATCTGGTTCCATTTAAACTAGTGCCTATGATTCTATATAGATATAGATTGGTTGCATATCTTGAGCTTGTTAAGATATGGAGTTATCCGGTTTCTGTTTAAAAGTAGAATCCAGACAAACTCAAAGACCACTTTGGTAATAGAAGCTTGTGGATTATCCCATGCATTTGCTAGGGTTTTGATTATACCATTTTCAAGATCAATGGTTACACTGTTCTTGGCTCGCCACTTTTTTTTATAAAAGGAATTTTTTTGCAAAAGAAACTAGTTGGATTATGGTAGAACTGGAAGTGATTCCAGAACCACAAATGGTTACCGAAAATTTAGTAGAACCTAAGAATTTGTGACATTTCAGAAAATATAATTTAAAATTTTTAGAATTTAAATAATTAAATAATAAATTTTATGAATATTATGCAAGTATGGAAATAAGTTTAAGCAAAATGGTATAATTATACACCTATGTTTTGGAAAATATTTGGAAATTAATATGAATTATTAATTATGAAGGAATTTATTGGATTTTGGCATTATATAAATTATTATACAATTATTTACATACAAATTTATATTAAACTTAATTAGTATATTACTAATTATGCATTAAGCCAAATCCATTTTTATTAACCATATTTTGGGTGCCATGATACATTGAGGTTTTTATTTGTAGTATGGTTTGTTTTTACAAAAGGAAAGGAAAAAAGAAAACAAAAAGGAAAATTTATGAGAGAGGGGACATAGATTTAACTTGAATGTATGAGGAGAGAGAGTGTGAGAAAGAGAAAGAGAGAGAGAGATGGTGGTCTTTAACCATTACTTTTCCTCTTCTTCATTTTTCTTCATCATTCTTACTTACCTCCACCTCCACCACCAACTTGAACCACCTCCAAAACTCCATCAAAACCTCACACCACCTTCACAAAAAGTGTCCACAACCTCATCCTACACCACATGGTGGAATCAAGTTGGAGTTTTGAGCAGTTTGGACCATCTAGGAATATTCTTGATGTGCTCTCTTAAGGTAAAACACTCATCCTTGTTCAAGTATTTAGTTTTCTAATCTCAACCATTAGTTTAGAGTTAAAAATGTTTAGTTTTGTGATCTTGGAAAATTCTAGGATGAGGATTAGTGGATGAAACTTTTAGTAGAGGTTAGTGAAGGTGTAGTGAGTGGCATTTGGCCTAGTAGTGATGGTAGCCTTGTTTAAAATGAGCTTTGAAGACTAAAACGCGAACTTAGAATTTTCCGATATCGGTTTTTGAATGATATGTGGTGATCAATTAGAATTTGTGGGGACTCTGAAAATTAAATTGCAGATACACTGGGATGTGCAGGCAAGTAGAAAACTGTTAGATATGTATGCCCTAGAGGCCTGTATTGTATAGGATTCTAGGCATGTATATGTACAGAAACAATCTTTGCTCGAAATGATAGTATGCTATCTGGTTTATCTTCATCTTAACGTGTGATGTGTTGTATTTCGTATCTTTATATACATGTTGATGAAGCCATTAGGTTTATGCTTGACTGCCAGAATTATGATGTAGATCATACTAGTGGGGCCTGGGTAGTCTATAAGCATATACTTTAATAGTTTGAGGGTATATTGAGACATGGCATCGATATTACTATAGTAGACTAGTGTGTACGTTTCTTGACCCTGCGGGCGATGGTTGATCCCACAACCATTAGTGTTTGACATAAAAGATTGTACACAGGTGCTCATTGGAGAACGGGTACACCGAACTGGACTCGCCGAGAACTCCTAGATGGTATATATACCTATTGTCAGATAGCAATTCTCTGGAGACACTTGTACAGGTTAGTCAGTAGACCCGAGATCGTCATAGTGTCTTGTGTGATTCCCACTGTGCTTTGATTTCCTCCCTACCACGGCTCTACTGAGTCGTGCAAACAGGTGGATTTTAGGTACAGTCCCGATTCACATGGAGGCAGTGAGCGATAGGAAGGGTTTTGTCTCTCCCGATATAGGGAGTTTATGTAGCGCTATGCTTGATTAGCCATAACAGCAAATCCCTGGCCAGGGTTGTCGAGATTTACAGATGAGAGTTATCAGTAGTTTCTCGAACCGTTATGGGCCATAAATCAGCATGACTTATAAAATTACTGGGGTCTGACATTTACCACCCCTAAACTTCATATGCGACTTATCAGATGAAGAGACCGGACTATACGTTAAGTGTTGCTTATAGGCTCGTTAGGGTTGGGATGAGTTCACTCATCGGCCACCTTTTCGTCACGTACCTGGGTAGCCGTTACGCACAGCTAGTGCCGCTGACGTGCTTGTGGTTAAACCCACTGCCAGTGTACTGTCGAGTCTTTAGAGTCCCACACAGAGGGTTCCCTGGTCCAGGAAAAAGATGTAGAGGCTGTAAGTTGTTACGGTAGGGTTCGATCATGTTCGTGTAATGGTTACAGGAATAATGATCGAAAAGATAATACTGGTAGGTTTTGGTTTATGCCGGATACAGGTATTATATTATTGGATTATTTTTTTTCGTATTTTTCGGAATTCGGATACGGGTATACTTATACGGTATATGGTGAGGGGTATTCTTATAATTGTACAAGAATACCTTCTAGAAGGGGACACCTCATAAATGGTTTTCATTTTGTGAGAATGGAAATTATGAGGTGGAATTTGGAGAGAGTCAAAGCATGGATGAAGGAATGACTTATATCATTTTATATTCATTTGGAGTTACTATTGAAGCATGGTGCATTATTTTGCAGAAAAATAATACACGCTTCAATTATTTTCTTTTAGCCATATCATTTTTCCATGCTTGATTTTTTCATTCATCACTCTCATCTTCTCTCTCTTCATTATCTCCTTCTTCTTCCTCTTAGCTTTATCCTTCACATATATTGTGAATCAAAATCTAAAGAGATATATCAATCCACTACATGATCTCTACATCATCTGAGTGATCATTTCTAGTACACTTGATCTCTTAGTTAACTCATGAGAAGAGTTTGAAGCTTGTTCCATAGTTCTCGGGTGGATCATCTACGTCTTGAGGTGACCGGAGATCGAGGACATTTCAAGCATCCAAAAGAGCCTAGGAGTTGCATAAAAAAGGAGACCCGAAGGACCGGTTCATTAGGTATAACCCTTTCATAGTAGTTAAGAACTCTAGATAGAGGTTGGTAGTTAAGGTTTAAGCACATGATCTTGGGTTTTATGTGGGTGTTGCATGCAAAAAAAATTTCATTTGCCACTTCCGCCTCCTTACAAGTGCTTTAAAGGTGTGCAACATCCACCAACATGTTATCAAAGCCTCTCTTAAATCTTATATAGATTGTAGCGACGTTAGAAATCCACCGTTTTTATTGCACAAAAACTGTCGATAAAAAAGTTCCAAAATTGTAGTTTTGAGTTGTTTGCATACCCCGCGGGGTCACGGTTTGAACTGAGAAGTGACGGGGTAGAGCGTGCACACCCCAGGACACCCCAGGGAGACTAGAGGCCAGACCTACAACCCAAGACCACCTCTAGGTGGCCTCAGGGGTGGGTGACCCGAGAGCACCCCATATGGGTGCTCTCGAGTCTGGCTTCCTCTAGGGGCCACCTCTAGGTGGCCTTCGAGGGTAGGTACCCCCCCGAGGCCCCCTATTCGATAGTTAATTTTTGGGTCTTCGCCTCCGCGAAGATTCGGGTGGGTTTCGAGTTCGTTTCGACTCCCGGACTGGCTTAAAACGAACGGTTTTCGAACTTTAGCTCACTGAATTTTTTCAAGTGTTGGAAAATTGGTTTAATTTGCTAATTGCGTGCGGAATTCTAATGTCGTGATTACTTTACAAACTTTGTGATGTGTATGTGTGTTTGGAAACATCGACTAATTGGTATATGTCGATTAGTCGGGGGTTGCACACATCTGTAATGATATCATATGATTGTATGTGCATATGAATATGTTGGATCGTCATGGATGAATAGCCGGGGATGTGAGAAGAGCGTTTTTCTTTTCTTTCATTCATGTAATTTGTAAAAAGTGATGAAATATTATTTATGTTAGTTGTATGTATGCCTTAGAGGCCAGTATTGTACAGATGATGTATATTATATTGGATGCTTGGACATATATGGAGATGACTTTCTTGCTCGATATGATAGTATGCTATCTGGTTGCTCTTTATTTTAACATGTATATTAGTCTCTTTAAACTGTCTTATAGTTACATGTTGGTAAAGCCCTTAGGATGTGTACTTGACTACCTGGACTATGATGCAGATCATACTAGTGGGGACATGGTAGTCCATAAGTACATCCTTCAAGGTCCCTAGTCGTAGGTGTATCGAGACGGGGCATCGATATACCAGAGTAGACTAGCGTATACGCTTCTCGACCCATGAGATGGGCGATGGATGATCCCATATCCATTGGTGTTTGACATCAGAGATGGTATACGGGTGCTCAGTGGAGACTGGGTACACTGGACGGACTCGCCGAGAACTTCCAGATGGTATTATACCTCACGTCAGATGGCAGTTATCAGGTGACACTTATGCAGGTTAGTCTGTAGACCAGAGATCATCATAGAGTCTTGTGTGATTCCCACTGTGCTTTGATTTCCACCATACCACGTCCATGAGGGCGTGCAAAACGGTGGTTTTTGGGTACAGTCCCGAGTCACATGGAGGCAATGAGCGATAGGAGGGGTTTCGTCTCTCTCGGTATTGGGGGTTGATGTTGCGCTGTGCTCGATTGGCCGTAACAGGGAAGTCCCTGGCCAGGGCTGATTCAGAGATTTGCTGGTAAGTGTTACCAGTAGTTTCTCGACCCGTTATGAGCCTCACATCGGCACTACTTATCGGTTATTGGGGTCTGACGTTTACCACCCCTAGACTTGATATGCGACATATCAGACGAGGAGACCGGACTGTACGGGAAGTGTTGTCGGTTGGCTCGACGGGAGTTGTAGCAGGTTCGCTTGTTCTCTTCTGATCGCTCGATACCCGGGTGGCCGTTACGTTTAGCTGACCGCTTGCGGCTTGGGGGTGCTTGATATGATCATCAGCCACTGCCGGCGTATTGACGAGTCTTAGAGTCCCACAATGGAGTTACCTAGTCCAGGCGAAACGTTGTGGTGCTCGTATGCGATATGCGCATGGACCCGATTAAAATGCGAGTATAGGATACCGTATATTGATCGGGCGGCTTGCTTTTGGTTAGGGTCATATGTGATATGACCGGATTGATAAATCAAGTGTTGATTTATCATTTAACCATTAGTTTCTCACTAGAAATCCTTTCTTGTATTTGATGGATGTATGCATGCATGTATGTTCTCTTTTTAAAGATTCATGCACATATAGATGTACATTCATACATACATACATACATACATCCTTCATGGTTGTATATACATGGAAATGGTGGCACTATAAGACTCACACCATAGTTTTAAATATGGTTTTTATTACATTTGATTTAAAACAAAAAGGAAAAAGAAAATGGTTATGATTGATTTGTTTCTACGCTCTTCTTTTGACCTAACCATTCTCACCCACCTTTTAACCTTGTGTAATCTTTCCTTTTGTGTTTTAACTCAAGTTTAATAATATATTCATTGTTTAAACCATGGTTTGAGATGAGAAAAAGAAAATATATATTGATATATTTTCATTTTTCTAAGACAAGGGTTATATATTCTTTTCACTCTTGTTAAAAATATAGCCATCATCTTCTTCTTCCTCTCTCATTTGCTCTCTAGATTTTTGTAGTGAGCAATATACTCAACAAGTTAGGATTTTGAAGTGAGAAAGAGAACCACAACACCATTCTACACAAGTCTAGCCCACTTGTTTGGTGTGTTAGGTTCATTTCGTTCTCTTGATCGGGTGAAGTTGCAAGCTTGGACATAGCGGACTCCGGGTAGATCATCGGTGACCTAGAGGAGTTCAAGCGGAGCTTTTTCAAACCCCAAGTAGCCAAGGAGTCTAGCGTAGTGAGCTACAAAGGTTGTACTCTCTAAACCCTAGCTTTTCTTTCATATGATGATATGCAAGTTTTAGAAACCCTAATCTTCTAGGATACATCCTTTGTATGTTTATTTAGCACCATAAAGATTCCATCTTTGGTACATGTGATGCTTCTAAACCCCTCATAGGGTGCTAAGTAAACCCTTCACTGGTATCAGAGCCAACATAGAACATTAGGCGACACTTTTACGAAGTAAAAACCCGATCGGATCAAAATACGACTTTTCGAGACCATCTCTGGACAAATTTTAAAATCTGACATTTTTCAAAATTAAAAATACTTAAAAAATACAGCAGGAAAAACTAAGAAAGACTGTGAAATTCGAAGCCCTGATCCGTACAAACCGCCGCGGAACCGCGGCAATTACTTGCTTAGGCCGCGGCTCCGCGGCCGTACAGAGGCATCATTGCTTCAAATTTCCACGGTAATTCTTATAACTGCTTGTATAGTGTTTTAGGTATGTTTAATCTAAATATAGTACTGTATTTTCTGGAGATGGTTTTGGACTCGTCGATTCGATCGGAATTTTCATTTCTTTGCTATTTCCGGGTAAATTAGAAAGTATCGAATTGTTCGAACGAGTGTCATTTGCTCACTTTTAACGGGGTTTAAATCCTTCGGAGATACGTGCAAGTTTTGTGGTGGACCCTCTAGAAGACAACAAACCTTAACTCGATTATGTGACCGTCTTGAATTGCCCTTTGAATCTTAGGATTTAGGGCAGTACGGCGTGCCACATGTGAGGCGTTGGCTTGACCCTTCTACGGCTGGACCGCTACTACTGTGTCACACTCCGGGTTTTTGAACTCCGCTCAAGTGTTGAGCTTTAGCGAATCTTGGGTATTTGATCGTTCGTTCGAAAACATTAATACTGTCTAATTATCTGGAATGTGATGCAATGCGTGGAATTCATATTATAAGACATGAAATACGAGATATGTGATATTTCGCATTTACGATGTCTAAAGAGAATGTGGATTCCAGATATTGCACTTTTACACTTTCTTTTCTGTGACCGTAAGTGTAGTATGTAGTGGTATTGCCGATTGTCGTTGCTATACGTCGACGACAATCGATGTATGCATACTTGCTTACGTTGATGATATGAGATATTATGTGTTGCTGAGATATGATGTGCAGGATTGTCGCGATTGAATAGCCGGGTTTTTTTTATGTGAGATGAGAGTTTTATATTTTCATTCATGTAAATTCAAATGTAATGTAATATTCTTTTATTTAGGGCACTTCTAGGTTGAGATTGATGCCACCTGTGTTGTATATTATTTACTTTTCCGCATTAGGATGGACCCAAGGAGGGGAGCACAGGTGACCGGGTTCTGGGGTTCAGTGAGAGGCCATCTCGAGGAGTCGAGACCGGGTCTCCTAAACTCCAGAATTGGTAGGGTCGCTTGCCACTCTCGTAGGGGTCCAGGGTGTGGGCTTGGCTATTCATCGCGACTGTGGAATCTGTATTTTCTATTCTGGCTAAATACTAAATACGGACGTCCTAGTATATCCCACATTATATCTATGTTTCTGCTGCGATATCTGTGATGTGATCATTTGATATGTTTTGATGGATACAGTATATAGTATATATGATATATTATATAGACATTACTTATGTTTTGCACCCGCACTAGCCCTGCCCTGCTCTGTCATTAGTTACCTAACCTAACGGTGCACGAGGGGACATCGAGGCGAATGCGGATGACATAAGTGTACGTTGTATTTATCTGTGATGTTTAGGTGACTTAAATGATGGGACTTCATTAATGTGATTAATGAAAGAAAAGAAACCTAAAAGATGTTGTAGAATCAAATTTTCAAATAAAAAGGTAGCTACAGTTTTGCTTTGCATAGCGGTATATATGATATACCCTGCACCTTATTCGATGGGAAAAGAGCCGAGATCCTTTCACCGGGAGTGACCACTTTAGCAAAACTGGCAGATGCTACAAAACTCGGTTTAGTTTTTGATTGCTTTTGGAGTTTTGCTTTGCACAGTGATGTATATGATATATCCCGCACCTTATTCCATAAGGAAAGAGCCGAGATCCCTTCACCGGGAGTGACCTCTTTAGCAAAACTAATAAAAGCCTCAAAATTACTCCATTTCAAAATTCACATGATTCTACGACGATATCAAGTTCATTACGCAATAGGTTTTCAGAAAAACCTGTCGTAGCTCTCTGTCATTTCAGATAAGAACTATTTAGTATTCATGCTGCGTTTGTTGGTCTTTGTCAAGGCGTAGTGTACGGTAGCTAAATGGTGCTTATCTGCTTATACATATGATGCAGATTGTTTTGGGGTAGTCGTACGACCTTGTTGGCCTTTGTCAAGGGTCGTGCGGGTGGGTTTGATTCAATCAAGAAATGACCGGTTGAACTTGACTAACATCCTTTGAATTGTTGGCCTTTGTCAAGGTCATAGGGGTTAGGGGCAAAATATTATCGGGAATTTCAAGTGTTGAAATTTGCAATGAGATTGCATACCTTCTATGAGATAGTTGGATCCCGATACCCACTGCGAGTAATTGTTACTCCTGGGAGAGTTTTACACAGGACAATTAGCCGATCAAGTAGGTGTCTAGAAAGGTGTCAACGGGGTTACGCCTCTGGGAAAACGAGATTTACTTTAATTAGGTCCGTGCGAAAACACGGGGAACCTCCCTCAAAGTACCGACATTGGCCTGGCTGAAAGATCGACGAAGTTGTAGGGTGTAATTAATCCCGGCTAGTCTTTCCTTTTAGGGTTTGAACGAAGATTTGATAAAAACCAGTGGGAGCCATCTTGATTAGATAAGATAATAACCAATCTGATCTTGCAAGAGCATACGCTAAAGTGTTTTCTTCTCTCTCTCTCCAGGTAGCGACCATGTCATGCCTTAATCAAGATAATAATATGGATGTATTGACTGAACCCGCATGTTATACTGTGCTGGGGAACGTTGGTTCCGTTTTTTCTTATAAGAGTTATAAGACTGAACAGGATATAGGGGAATACCAGGATTCCCATGCCACCCGAATGAAGAAAGTACATGTTGATGCATTTTCTTCGGGTGTGTTCGTTACAGAGAACTGTTTCTCCATTTGCCCTACGTCCT
This sequence comes from Agapanthus africanus, assembly GCA_030015575.1. Taxonomy (NCBI): domain Eukaryota; kingdom Viridiplantae; phylum Streptophyta; class Magnoliopsida; order Asparagales; family Amaryllidaceae; genus Agapanthus; species Agapanthus africanus. Next base: position 54,982,018 of record JASDDO010000018.1, on the reverse strand, counting down.
GGGTATTAGATACCGGGTCAGGATCCCATATATGTAATCAGTTACATGGGCTTAGGAAAGGTAGAGAACTTGGAGAAGGTGATAAAGACATAAGAGTTGGAAATGGTGCAATTGTTGCAGCTAAGACTGTCGGGGAATACCACATTGCATTACCAACTGGTAATACATTGATTCTGAACGAATGCTATTACATGCCGAATCTGATATGCAATATTATATCGGTTTCTTTATTGAGTAAAGAAGGATATAATTTTGTATTACAGGATAATGTTATGAACATTTTCCTTCACCAAAAGTTGGTTGGATCAGGCACGTTATGCAATGGCATTTATGTTTTAAATCAATCAACAGTTCTGAGCATAACAAACACACACAAGAGGAAGAGTTCAGAACTGAACGAATCCTTCTTGTGGCATTGTAGACTCGGTCATATAAATACGACACGACTAGCTAAGTTGCATAAGGATGGATACTTGAAACCGTTCGAATTTTCATCTTATGACACTTTCCAGTCATGTCTCAAAGGCAAAATTACCAAAACTCCGTTTACGGGACACGGAGAAAGAGTTACCGAACTCTTGGGACTGATACATAGTGATGTATGCGGTCCCATGTCTACATATGACAGGGATGGTTCTTCGTACTTCATTACATTCACTAACGATCTCTCTAGATTCGGATATGTGTTCCTGATGAAACACAAATCAGAAGCTTTTGAGAAATTTAGAGAATATAAACAAGAAGTCGAGAACCAAACCGAAAAAAGTATTAAAGTCCTTCGATCTGATCGAGGAGGTGAATACTTGAGCAATGAATTCCTGGACTTCCTAAAAGAGAATGGGATTCTCTCTCAGCTGACTCCTCCATATACACCACAGCACAATGGTGTATCTGAACGGAGGAACCGCACCCTATTAGATATGGTGCGCTCTATGATGAGCACAGCTGAGTTACCTATTTCCTTCTGGGTGTATGCGCTGGAAACTGTGGCATACCTATTGAATCAAGTTCTATCTAAATCTGTACCTACCACACCATATGAGATATGGAGTGGGAAAAGACCATGTCTTAAACGTGTTAAGATATGGGGTTGTCCGGCCTATGTTAAAATACAAAATCCGGACAAACTCGAGGCACGGTCAGTTCTATGCAAGTTTGTGGGATATCCCAAACATTCACATGGACATCTTTTCTACCATACTGAGGAACAAAAAGTGTTTGTTTCTCGACATGCCACCTTTTTAGAAAAGGTATTTCTTACAAAAGAAATTAGTGGCGACAAGGTAGAACTGGAAGAAATTCCGTCTACACAAACTCAAACTGAAGATTTAGTGGAACCAGAGGATTCAGTAGCTCCCAACGAACCTTATCCTCTCCGCCGATCTAGTAGGGTTCTTCGCCAACAAGAGAGATACTACAGTTTTCTCATGGACGGTGGGAGCGAGGATTGCATCATGGAGGATGATGACCCAACTAGCTTCGAGCAGGCCATCATGAGTGGGGACTCGGTGAGATGGCTGGATGCAATGCGGTCCGAGATGGAATCCATGTACACCAACAAAGTATGGACTTTGGAAGTTTCTCCTGAAGGGGTAAAACCCATTGGGAGCAAGTGGATCTTCAAGAAAAAAACTTGGTGTAGAAGGGAAAGTGGAGACTTTCAAAGCTAGACTTGTTGCAAAGGGTTTTCGTCAAAGACCAGGTGTGGACTATGACGAAACCTTTTCTCCAGTGGCTATGCTTAAATCCATCCGGATCATGCTTGCCATCGCTGCATATCATGATTACGAAATCTGGCAAATGGATGTTAAGACCGCCTTTCTAAACGGTGATTTAGAAGAGTGCGTGTACATGACTCTGCCAGAGGGCTTCGTAGATAGTGGGAGCAGCGGAAAGGTGTGCAAGCTGCTTAAATCCATTTATGGATTAAAGAAAGCATCGCGGAGTTGGAACATCTGCTTTGACGTCGTTATCAAAGAGTTTGATTTCGTCAAAAACGTAGATGAACCTTGTATCTACAAGAAGGTGGCAGAGAGTAAGGTTGTCTTGCTCGTATTGTACGTGGACGACATATTCTTGATAGGAAATGATATTCCTATGCTGCAATCGGTCAAGCTCTTCTTATCACAAAGATTCTCGATGAAAGATCTTGGTGATGCCTCCTGCATATTGGGAATTAGGATCTATAGAGATAGATCCAAACGGATATTGGGATTGTCCCAATCCAGGTACATTTACACCATACTAAAGAGGTTTAGTATGGAAGAATCCAAGCATGGGAACTTACCCACGATCTCTGGAGTCACTCTCTTTAAAGAGATGTCTCCCAAGACTGATTTGGAGAGAGCTCGCATGCAAGGGATACCCTATGCTTCGGCTGTAGGCTCTATCATGTACGCGATGCTATGTACCAGACCCGATGTAGCATACTCACTAAATGTAGTGAGCAGGTATCAAGCTGATCCTGGAGAGAGTCACTGGACAGCTGTGAAGAGCATTCTCAAGTACTTGCGAAGGATTAAAGAGATGCTCTTGGTGTATGGTAACGGAGAACTCCAAGTAGAGTCCTTTACCGATTCGAGCTTTCAGAGTGATAAGGACGACTCTAATTCACAGTCGGGATTTGTCTTTACCCTTTACGGAGGGGCGGTTAGCTGGAAGAGTTCCAAGCAGGAAACCGTGGCAGACTCGACGATGGAGGCTGAATACATCGCTGCCAACGATGCTGCCAAAGAGGCTGTCTGGATCAAGAAGTTCATTACTGAACTTGGAGTGGTTACATCCATTGAGCATCCAATACCTTTATATTGCGATAACAATGGAGCGGTGGCTTTGGCCAAGGAACCCAGGTCCCATCAGCGATCCAGGCATATTCTTAGGCGGTATCACCTGATCCGGGAGATAGTTGATTGCCGAGAGATCGAGGTCAGGAAGGTTGACACGAAGAATAACACAGCGGATCCACTCACGAAGGCCATTCCCCAGATACAGTTTGAGAGACTCTTCGGGATGCTCGGTATGCGATACTACAGTAGCTGGCCCTAGTGCAAGTGGGAGATTGTTAGTTGTATGTATGCCCTAGAGGCCAGTATTGTACAGATGATGTATATTATATTGGATGCTTAGACATATATAGAGATGACTTTCTTGCTCGATATGATAGTATGCTATCTGGTTGCTCTTTATCTTAACATGTATACTAGTCTCTTTAAATTTTCATATAGTTACATGTTGGTAAAGCCCTTAGGATGTGTACTTGACTACCTGGACTATGATGCAGATCATACTAGTGGGGACATGGTAGTCCATAAGTACATCCTTCAAGGTCCCTAGTCGTAGGTGTATCGAGACGGAGCATCGATATACCAGAGTAGACTAGCGTATACGCTTCTCGACCCATGAGATGGGCGATGGATGATCCCATATCCATTGGTGTTTGACATCAGCGATGGTATACGGGTGCTCAGTGGAGACTGGGTACACTGGACGGACTCGCCGAGAACTCCCAGATGGTATTATACCTCACGTCAGATGGCAGTTCTCAGGTGACACTTGTGCAGGTTAGTCTGTAGACCCGAGATCGTCATAGAGTCTTGTGTGATTCCCACTGTGCTTTGATTTCCACCTTACCACGTCCATGAAGGCGTGCAAAACGGTGGTTTTTGGGTACAGTCCCGAGTCACATGGAGGCAATGAGCGATAGGAGGGGTTTCGTCTCTCTCGGTATTGGGGGTTGATGTTGCGCTGTGCTCTATTGGCCGTAACAGGGAAGTCCCTGGCCAGGGCTGATTCAGAGATTTGCTGGTAAGTGTTACCAGTAGTTTCTCGACCTGTTATGAGCCTCACATCGGCACGACTTATCGGTTATTGGGGTCTGACGTTTACCACCCCTAGACTTGATATGCGACATATCAGACGAGGAGACCGGACTGTACGGGAAGTGTTGCCGGTTGGCTCGACGGGAGTTGTAGCAGGTTCGCTTGTTCTCTTCTGATCGCTCGATTCCCGGGTGGTCGTTACGTTTAGCTGACCGCTTGCGGCTTGGGGGTGCTTGATATGATCATAACCCACTGCCGATGTATTGACGAGTCTTAGAGTCCCATAATGGAGTTACCTAGTCCAGGCGAAACGTTGTGGTGCGCGTATGCGATATGCGCATGGACCCGATTAAAATGCGAGTATAGGATACCGTATATTGATCGGGCGGCTTGCTTTTGGTTAGGCTCATATGTGATATGACCGGATTGATAAATCAAGTGTTGATTTATCATTTAACCATTAGTTTCTCACTAGAAATCCTTTCTTGTATTTGATGGATGTATGCATGCATGTATGTTCTCTTTTTAAAGATTCATGCACATATAGATGTACATTCACACATACATACATACATACATCCTTCATGGTTGTATATACATGGAAATGGTGGCAATATAAGACTCACACCTTGGTTTTAAATATGGTTTTTATTACATTTGATTTAAAACAAAAAGGAAAAAGAAAATGGTTATGATTGATTTGTTTCTACGCTCTTCTTTTGACCTAACCATTCTCACCCACCTTTTAACCTTGGGTAATCTTTCCTTTTGTGTTTTAACTCAAGTTTAATAATATATTCATTGTTTAAACCATGGTTTGAGATGAGAACAAGAAAATATATATTGATATATTTTCATTTTTCTAAGACAAGGGTTATATATTCTTTTCACTCTTGTTAAAAATATAGACATCATCTTCTTCTTCCTCTCTCATTTGCTCTCTAGATTTTTGTAGTGAGCAATATACTCAACAAGTTAGGATTTTGAAGTGAGAAAGAGAACCACAACACCATTCTACACAAGTCTAGCCCACTTGTTTGGTGTGTTAGCTTCATTTCGTTCTCTTGATCGGGTGAAGTTGCAAGCTTGGACATAGCGGACTCCGGGTGGATCATCGGTGACCTAGAGGAGTTCAAGCGGAGCTTTTTCAAACCCCAAGTAGCCGAGGAGTCTAGCGTAGGGAGCTACAAAGGTTGTACTCTCTAAACCCTAGCTTTTCTTTCATATGATGATATGCAAGTTTTAGAAACTCTAATTTTCTAGGATACATCTTTTGTATGTTTACTTAGCACCATAAAGATTCCATCTTTGGTATATGTGATGCTTCCAAACCCCTCATAGGGTGCTAAGTAAACCCTTCAATTTTGTGGGGCACATCCGGGTTGAGATTGTAGCCTCCGTTGTATATTTTCTTTTTACTGCTATTGCTCCTAGGATGGACCCAAGGTGGGGTACACAAACTACTGAGTTCTTGAAGTGCCGAGTGGCCTACTTACTTTGTTGAGGGAGGTTGCTTCACTTCGGGAATTTGGAGGGTAGTTTGCCGCATCTGTAGGGGTCTAGAGTGGGGTTTGGCTATTCATCACGACCGTGAAACCCGTCTTTCATTAAGGGCTTAAATGAAATACGGAATTCCTAGAATATCCAATGTATTCATCTGTGATCTGGAATGTTTATAAATGCGTGCGACGTATGGCTATTTATAGATGAGATATATAATAAACGTTGTTTATGTTTTGCACTCGCGCTAGTCCAACCTCCGCTCTTCCGTTAGTTAAGTAACCTAACGGTGTATGACGAGGCCCCGTGGCGAATGCAGATGGCATAAGCGTACGTTCTATTTTTGTTTCTTTTCTGTGATGTTTAGGAAACGTAAAAGATGGGACAACATTAATGTTATTAATGTTAAGAAAAAAAAATTAAAGATGTTGTAGAATCAAACTTTTTAAAATGGGTAACTCTAGTTTTTTCTTTGCATAGTGGTATTTCTTGATGAATATCCAGCACCTCATTCGATGAGGAAAGTGCCGAGATCCCTTCACCGGGAGTGACCCCTTTAGCGAAACTAGAAAATATTGTAAAGCACTCGATTGTTTTTTATAGTTTATCTAACTTTTGCTTTGCATCATGGTATTCATGAATATCCAGCACCTCATTCGATGAGGAAAGAGCCGAGATCCCTTTACAGGGAGTGACCTCCTTAGCAAAATTAGAAAGATGCTACAAAACCATTCAACTTTTAAAACTGGAGCTTAAACCACTCCTTTCATTAGATTCTACAACGATATCAAGTTCAAAGCGTTAATTGTTTTCATCAAAATTATCCATTACCCTCCGTCATTTTAAGAAGCAGAGTACTTAGTATTCGTACCACGTTTGTTGACTATAGTTAAGGCGTGGTGTACGGTAGGTAAGTGATGTCTTCCTACAAAGCATATGATGAGATCGATTAGGACATTTATATGACCCTGTTGACCATAGTTAAGGGTTATGCGGGTGGGTCTAAATCAATCACGAAATGGCTGTTAAAATTGACTAGTGCTTATGATTTGTTGACCATAGTTAAGGCCATAAGAAACTAGGGGTAAAAATCATATCGGGAATTTCAAAAGTTGAAATTTACAATGATATTGCATTGTAACCCTTCGAAAATCGTTTAGGCAGTTTTTCGGTAATCGGCTAATTTTTCGGCTTTTTCCGTAAAAAGTCAAAATAGGTATTTTTCATTTTAGACCTAATTATACAAATTTAGATAAGATATTACTATAATTTTGTCACTAAAATGTCACTTATAATTTTCTAGTTAAATAAAAAAAAATTCGTAATTAATTATTTTTTTTTATTATTTTAAGCCTTTTTAAATACATTAAATTAGTGATAAATAAAAATTTAATTAGGTAAATTTCATAATTAGGAGTCTTTATAAGCTAAAATATGGTGTTAATAAAATTATATCATGTCTTGCAAACTTTTGGTTTTAGGCTGGGAAAATTTATGAAAAATGATGTAAAATAAGGGTTTTTTTGTAAAAAGTTGATTGGAAATGCATTAAATGAGAACATGGGGTGCTTTAGCCTAGAAACTTCTCCCAAAAATCCCACACTCCCTCCTCCACCTGCTGGCCGACCCCAATGCTGCAGATTTCCCCACTTCCTCACTTCATTTTGCTTCATTTTCTTGCTAAAATCCATTAAAAATCAACAAATTTCATTCACCCATTCAAAGCCTAACCCTAATCCATTCTCTCTTCAACCCAAATTAGTTCAAAAACAAGATGAAAGGAGGCTTTCTTGGTGACTTGATCATGCTAGGATTCAATTGGTGAGGTAAAATCCTAAACTAGTTGCTAATTTGTAGTTTGTTTATGCTAAATTAGATGTTTAAAGTGTTAATTTCATTATAATGGGTTGTCTTGAAAATTCAAGAATGGGTTTTGATGTTGAGTTAGGGTTTGAAACATGGTTGTAAAAATTAAGTTAAGGTTTTGGTTATATAATTGATTAGAATGGTTAATTGTGTAATGATACGCTTGCTAAATCGACAAATTTCGATGTTTGTATCGAATCGGCTAGAAAATTGCTTGCTAGATTTTTACGAAAATTAGAATGCGATCAAAATGCCTTATGTTAGCGATATAATTAGCTTCGTATAGGACTATTAGAGTGTGCGAACGCCGGGTTTCGTCTAGTCGGGTTGTAGTTTAGTCGATTTTCCCGAAATGACGATTCTAGTTAAAGGTTAGCGATTTTCGTGCGTTTTTCCGCGCACCGAGTGCATGCTATGATTAATTCGAGAGTGTTGATAATTGTTTGTTGTGACTTGCATTGTGTTAGGTTTTGTAATCTTATGCTTGATATTGTGCAAATATAGGATCGGTCGGGGAAACTTCAGACACGGCACGAAAAGGCAAGGCGGTGGCCGGATCGGATTAGCGGAGATTTCAGGTGAGTAGATGTATTCATCTATGGGGGAATCATCTGGATGGCGCGATGCGCCCCCTAGTTAGGATTACCCTACCTTGTGCAAGATTCATATTGTTAGCTAGCTTATCCATTCATGTATACTGCATACCCTTATAGCGAACAGTATATTAGATTGCATGGACATTCATCTATACTTATGCGATATCACTTCGTAGGACACGAACACCATTACCATTGGCATCTGTTGCACGCGCACTATTCATGTGACACACACGCCTTTGGTATTTCCATGCCACGTGCACTATAGAACCTGTTTATCTTAATATCATCACCTGCATTCATACTTGATATATGAAATTGCATCGCATGCATATATCTCGCATCATCATCATATTTACATAGATCTCTAGCCAAAACTCACATCATATACATTGATATCATAGACATTTATCATATATAACATGTGAACATTATGATTTTCTTGAGGATTTCAGTATTGCTGCGATTTCTGTATTTTTGGGGAAAACCGCAAGAATTTAACAAAAGCTTATATTTATCATTTTTAAAACAAAGTTGCGGTTTTCTCGTGATGTATGTGTCGTCCACCATGAGTTTTCATGTTTTCTGTTGGATTTCGAGACCCGATTCGAGGAGTGGATGAACCGTCTCGGGTACATGGTGGGCCCGGTATGGTACCCCGGGGCAAGAAGATCGAGTTGTAGACGATGAGCCTGGCAGGGGAAGACTACCTACCGGTGATGTCTGGCACGGCGGATATCCGGAGGATACCGACCGTTGTCGTGAGATTTATGTTATGGGCCGATCCGGACTGACGGAGCCCGATATTGAGACAGATATGATTCCTATTTGGTGTCGATGCTTGACACGGGTTTTCAGATGATTTCTTGATGGTACTTAGCTATTATACAGATATTCATTTTTTTAAAGTTAAGAATTCAATACCCATAGCATTTAAAACACTTAAAGACTTAATAATGACATTGCATACCTGTGCATGCATACTAGAGATATTATATCACATATGGACATGCATGTTGTGGTGCATTGCGTGCATTCTTACGATTGCCTTATTAGATGTTATATTTACTCACGAGCTGGCAACTCACCCCCGTTGTGCCACAGTGTCTTGCAGGTCGGACCTGTCAGTCTTGTAGCGGCGGGCTATCTTATCTTCAGTTCTTTTTGCTCAGACTCGCGACATCGCCCGTAGGTGGGTTGCGAGCACACTTTATTTCCTTTGCTTTATCATTGTATCTAGTATTCTCTATCTACCACTTTATATTGTATATGTGACCTAGTGGTGAGACTGAGAGGTTCTATATTTGTGGTTTCTTTTGGGTCGAGCTCACTTGAGCCGGCGATGTGTTTTCTGATATTTTGCATCTCTTTATTGCTCTTTTCTTGATACAACTATTATATTGCATGTGGTTGTGATCCGCCTTGGGCGAAGAGCTAGCTCCCGCTTGGGGATGCCATTTTATGATTACAGGTTTATTATCTTGTTGTACCCATTTTGGAGGGTGGAAAATACAGAGGAGACTCTGCCGAAATTTTCGGGAATTTTTAATGTTTTTTTTTGGATTCTATGCAACTTAATTGATTTAAAAACCGTTTTCATTTAAGGTTTTCCTTCACTCTCTCTTGGTTTAGATTCTTCTGGGATTTGGCTGACTTAGGTTACGGTACGCCTTTAGACGTCTCGTAATCTAAGTGCCAGTCGTATTCCGTACTTTCGGGTCGTGACAAAGTTGGTATCAGAGCTTAGGTTTTACCTTTCTGAGTGTAGGACGACCTTGGTAGATGGAGTAGGTGACTTAAGCAGAGTGGCGTAGCGTGGGTATGATCCACGGCATACTTACGATACGGTACTCCGCCTAAGTGACCTTAGGATATAATTGCTTGTATTTCCTTTCTTGATTCCTTGCATTCCTTGATTCAATTGCAATGTCCTTATCAGTCCTGTTTCTTATTCCAGCTTCGATGCCGCCAAAGACTACGAGAGCTCAGCGGGCTGCCTCTAGGGATGAGATTCGAGCGGGCCCATCTGAGGCGAGGATCGAGCGGGAGAATACGCCTATCCCTCAGGGTCATACTGATCCGCCTTATCCTGACCGTATTGCCAGATTAGAGGCCGGCATGCAAGAGTTGCGGCAGATGATGGGATCTTTAGTTGAGTCCAGTCGGACACAGAGATCCGAGGACGTTCCTTCCACCGCACAGACCACGATCGTACCTGCTGCACAGATGGTCACTCCTGCTGCTACTACGGAGACTATCCCTGTTTCACTACAGGAGTTCATGAGATTGAGACCTCCAGCTTTTACCGGTACAGATGCGACAGAGGACCCACAGGCATTTCTTGATAGGATGGCTCGGATTTTCCGTTCGTTGAGGTGCTCTGATGATAGATTGGTGGAGTTTGCGAGTTTTCGTCTGGAGGGTCTTGCCCAGACATGGTACGACTCAGTAGAGAGAGGCTGAGCTGCAGGTCTGCCTTCTATGACCTGGGATGAGTTTACAGCTGCATTTCTTGCCCGTTTTCTTCCGGAGAGTGTCCCAGATGCTCGAGCCCGTAGTTTTGAGTCTTTGCGCAAGACTCCTGGGATGACAGTGTCGGAGTATGATATACAGTTTACCCAGTTGTCTCGATATGCTCCGTACCTAGTCGACACAGAAGAGAAGAGAATAAAGAGGTTTGTACGAGGGCTTGATACACAGCTATTCCTTGCCATCGGCACCCAGCACTTTGATACATACACAGCCGCGATGGATGCAGCCTTACTTTTGGAGGAGCGTATTTCTGAGACCCCGGTCGTTTCTGGGCCGAAGAGGATCCGTACTGATACGCCAGCTCAGCGGCAGATGGGCAGACATCATGATAGATTATTTCTGGGAGATGGTGGAGGCAGAGGATTGAGACGAGGTCAGTTGTTTGGTTCATATCCACAGACCCAGCAGTCGTCTCCAGGATGTTTTCGGTGTGGGAGTCAGTACCACCGTGTCAGAGACTGTACCATGGGACGCCAGGGCACGGCGACAGTCCCACATGTGACTTTACCACCCTCACCACCTTCTCAGAGAGCTTTACTTCCTACTCCTGATGATGCTTCACGCCAGCCAGATGCTTCTAGAGGCCGTGGGCATGGCGGTCCAGTTCCGAGAGGACGAGGCGACAGAGGCAGAGGCAGAGGCCGAGGTAGAGGCAGAGCACAGCTAGCTATTAGTGGTGGACAGGCCCGAGTGTTTGCATTGACTCCTCAGGATGCACAGGCATCCAATGCCGTCGTGACAGGTACTCTGCCAGTATGTTCTTTTAATGCACGGGTATTATTTGATCCAGGCTCCACACATTCCTATGTTTCCACGTATTTTGCACCGAGGTTGGGCCGAGAGTCTTCTCCGTTAGATCAGCCGCTTGTCGTTATTACCCCGGTAGGCGAGTCTTTTGTTGCCTATTTTGTGTACCGATCGTGTTCCGTTCGTATCGGGGAGAGAGATTCTTCAGTTGATTTGATTCTCCTCGATACGCTAGACTTTGACGTTCTTCTTGGTATGGACCGGCTAGCCACCTGTTATGCATCCGTGGACTGCCGTGAAAAAGCAGTCAGATTCAGTTTTCCTGGTGAGCCGGTTCTTATTATTCAGGGAGATCGTAGTGCTACCCTTCCCAGCTTGATTTCTTCTCTTCGCGCTGGTCAGCTCTTAAGGAAAGGGTGTCATGGATTCTTAGCCTATATTTGTGATGCTAGCTCCACAGAGGTTCCGTTGGACCAGGTCCCTGTTGTGAGAGAGTTTCCTGATGTATTCCCTGACGAGCTGCCTGGTCTGCCACCAGAGCACGAGATTGAGTTCTGTATTGACTTGATCCCTGGCACGGGGCCTATCTCTATACCGCCTTATCGGATGGCCCCGGCGGAGCTGAGAGAGCTAAAGGATCAGTTACAGGACTTGCTGGACAAAGGGCTTATCCGACCGAGTGTGTCACCTTGGGGTGCTCCCGTCCTGTTTGTTAAGAAGAAGGACGGAAGTATGCGCTTATGCATTGATTATCGTCAGCTGAACCGGGTTACTGTGCGGAACAGGTATCCCCTACCCCGCATTGATGACTTATTTGATCAGCTCCAGGGTGCAGGGTTCTTCTCGAAGGTTGATTTACGGTCAGGTTATCACCAGTTGCGAGTTCGGAAGGAGGATATTCCGAAGACCGCCTTCCGTACTCGATATGGTCATTACGAGTTCTTGGTGATGTCGTTCGGGCTCACCAATGCCCCGGCAGCTTTTATGGATTTGATGAACCGCGTATTCAGGTCGTTTCTCGATCAGTTCATCATTGTGTTCATTGACGACATCTTGGTTTATTCTCGGAGCCGGGAGGAACATGAGCAGCACTTACGTATCACATTGCAGACTTTGAGGGAGCATCAGCTGTTCGCCAAATTTTCCAAGTGCGCATTCTGGTTAGACAGTGTCGATTTCTTAGGTCATGTGGTGACGAGAGACGGTATTTGCGTGGACCCGAAGAAGATCGAGGCAATTCAGCGTTGGCCTAGACCAGTATCAGTTACAGAGGTTCGCAGTTTTCTAGGTCTGGCCGGCTATTATCGACGTTTTGTCCAGGATTTCTCCCGCATTGCTGCACCTTTGACCGGGTTGACCCGGAAGGGGGTTCCTTTTGATTGGACCCAGGCATGTGAGGATAGTTTCCAGCAGTTGAAGACTCGTCTGACTACTGCACCAGTGTTAGCATTGCCTTCAGGATCAGGCGGGTTCGTGGTATATTGTGATGCTTCTAGAGTAGGGCTGGGATGTGTATTGATGCAGCACGACAGAGTTATCGCGTATGCTTCTCGGCAGCTGAGGAAACACGAGCAGAACTACCCCACCCATGATTTAGAGATGGCTGCAGTGGTATTTGCACTTAAGATCTGGAGACATTACCTATACGGTGAGTCGTGCCAGATATTCACTGACCACAAGAGTTTGAAGTATATCTTCCAGCAGCGAAACCTGAACCTGAGGCAGCGCCGTTGGATGGAGTTGGTGAAGGATTATGACTGCGAGATTCTATACCATCCGGGCAAGGCGAATGTGGTGGCTGATGCTCTGAGTAGGAGGCCCGGAGGTAGCTTATCTTGTTTGAGCGCAGTACAGATGCAGTCGACGGCGTATTGGCAGGTTTTACGTGATAGCAGAGTGCAGTTCGAGTTTACTCCTACAGGGGGACAGCTGGCCCATTTCAGAGCACGCCCACAGTTACTTGACCGTATCCACGAGGCACAGTCCGGCGATGCCCGTACATTAGAGATTATTGAGCAGATTCGGCAGGGCAGAGTTTCTGAGTTCGTGATTGATGATCAGGGGATATTTCGATTTGGGACTCGACTGTGTGTGCCAGATTCAGAGGGACTGAGGCGTGATATTCTCGAGGAGGCACATAGATCAATATACAGTGTGCACCCAGGTTCCACCAAGATGTACCATGATTTGAGAGAGGTTTACTGGTGGGACGGGATGAAGAAGGATGTTACAGACTTTGTGTCGAGATGCCTGACTTGTCAGCAAGTCAAGGCCGAGCACCAGAGGCCAGCCGGCGAGTTACAGCCTTTGCCCATCCCTGAGTGGAAGTGGGAGCAGGTCTCCATGGACTTCGTTGTGGGTCTATCCAGGACCAGTCGAGGGTACGACTCTATTTGGGTGATTGTGGATCGACTGACGAAAGCGGCTCACTTCCTGCCAGTGAAGACCACTTTTAGATTTTCTCAGTACGCCCAGGTTTATATTGATGAGATAGTGCGACTGCATGGCGTTCCGACTTGCATCGTGTCCGACCGTGGCACCCAGTTTACCAGCCGATTGTGGCAGAAACTACAGGAAGCTTTAGGCACTTGATTGAGTTTTAGCACATCCTTTCATCCGCAGACTGACGGTCAGTCGGAGCGTACGATTCAGACTCTTGAGGACATGCTCAGAGCTTGTGTTTTAGATTTCGGCGGTAGCTGGGATCGTCATTTGCCTTTGATCGAGTTTTCCTACAATAATAGCTTCCAGGAGACGATTCAGATGGCACCTTTTGAGGCTTTATATGGGAGGAGATGTCGATCGCCGGTATGTTGGACAGAGCTCAAGGAGAGCAGTATTTTGGGGCCGCAGATCGTATAGGAGACGACCGAGAAGATACAGCTGATTCGGGACAGAATGAGAGCGGCACAGAGCAGGCAGAAATCATATGCTGACAGGCGCCGTCGCCGACTCGAGTTCGCTGTTGGCGATCATGTTTTCCTGAAGGTCTCTCCGATGAAAGGTGTGATGAGATTTGGGCGGAAAGGGAACCTGAGTCCTAGATATGTTGGTCCTTTCGAGATCCTAGAGCGTGTTGGTCCAGTCGCTTATAGGTTAGCTCTTCCGCCCAGCTTCCCCGATGTTCACCCCGTATTCCATGTCTCGATGCTCCGCAAGTACCTTCATGATCCTTCCCAGGCGATTCAGCACCAAACGATCCAGCTAGAGCGTGATCTTTCTTTCACCGAGCAGCCGGTTGTCATTTTGGATCGGCAGGTGAAGAAATTGAGGTCGAAGGTCATACCGTCCGTCAAGGTCCTTTGGCGTGGCCCGAACAGCAAGGAGGTCACCTGGGAGACCGAGGTCGAGATGAGGAAGAGATAGCCCCATCTTTTTGAAGGTACGCGTAGTTAAATTCTAAATTCGGGGACCGAATTTCTTTAAGGGGGGAAGATTGTAACCCTTCGAAAATCGTTTAGGCAGTTTTTCGGTAATCGGCTAATTTTTCGGCTTTTTCCGTAAAAAGTCAAAATAGGTATTTTTCATTTTAGACCTAATTATACAAATTTAGATAAGATATTACTATAATTTTGTCACTAAAATGTCACTTATAATTTTCTAGTTAAATAAAAAAAATTCGTAATTAATTATTTTTTTATTATTTTAAGCCTTTTGAAATACATTAAATTAGTGATAAATACAAATTTAATTAGGTAAATTTCATAATTAGGAGTCTTTATAAGCTAAAATATGGTGTTGATAAAATTATATCATGTCTTGCAAACTTTTGGTTTTAGGGTGGGAAAATTTGTGAAAAATGATGTAAAATAAGGGTTTTTTTGTAAAAAGTTGATTGGAAATGCATTAAATGAGAACATGGGGTGCTTTAGACCTAGAAACTTCTCCCAAAAATCCCACACTCCCTCCTCCACCTGCTGTCCGACCCCAATGCTGCAGATTTCCCCACTTCCTCACTTCATTTTGCTTCATTTTCTTGCTAAAATCCATTAAAAATCAACAAATTTCATTCACCCATTCAAAGCCTAACCCTAATCCATTCTCTCTTCCACCCAAATTAGTTCAAAAACATGATGAAAGGAGGCTTTCTTGGTGACTTGATCATGCTAGGATTCAATTGGTGAGGTAAAATCCTAAACTAGTTGCTAATTTGTAGTTTGTTTATGCTAAATTAGATGTTAAAGTGTTAATTTCATTATAATGGGTTGTCTTGAAAATTCAAGAATGGGTTTTGATGTTGAGTTAGGGTTTGAAACATGGTTGTAAAAATTAAGTTAAGGTTTTGGTTATATAATTGATTAGAATGGTTATTTGTGTAATGATACGCTTGCTAAATCGACAAATTTCGATGTTTGTATCGAATCGGCTAGAAAATTGCTTGGTAGATTTTTACGAAAATTAGAATGCGATCAAAATGCGTTATGTTAGCGATATAATTAGCTTCGTATAGGACTATTAGAGTGCGCGAACGCGGGGTTTCGTCTAGTCGGGTTGTAGTTTAGTCGATTTTCCCGAAATGACGATTCTAGTTAAAGGTTAGCGATTTTCGTGCGTTTTTCCGCGCACCGAGTGCATGCTATGATTAATTCGAGAGCGTTGATAATTGTTTGTTGTGACTTGCATTGTGTTAGTTTTTGTAATCTTATGCTTGATATTGTGCAAATATAGGATCGGTCGGGGAAACTTCAGACACGGCACGAAAAGGCAAGGCGGTGGCCGGATCGGATTAGCGGAGATTTCAGGTGAGTAGATGTATTCATCTATGGGGGAATCATCTGGATGGCGCGATGCGCCCCCTAGTTAGGATTACCCTACCTTGTGCAAGATTCATATTGTTAGCTAGCTTATCCATTCATGTACACTGCATACCCTTATAGCGAACAGTATATTAGATTGCATGGACATTCATCTATACTTATGCGATATCACTTCGTAGGATACGAACACCATTACCATTGGCATCTGTTGCACGCACACTATTCATGTGACACACACGCCTTTGGTATTGCCATGCCACGTGCACTATAGAACCTGTTTATCTTAATATCATCACCTGCATTCATACTTGATATATGAAATTGCATCGCATGCATATATCTCGCATCATCATCATATTTACATAGATCTCTAGCCAAAACTCACATCATATACATTGATATCATAGACATTTATCATATATAACATGTGAACATTATGATTTTCTTGAGGATTTCAGTATTGCTGCGATTTCTGGATTTTTGGGGAAAACCGCAAAAATTTAACAAAAGCTTATATTTATCATTTTTAAAACAAAGTTGCGGTTTTCTCGTGATGTATGTGTCGTCCACCATGAGTTTTCATGTTTTCTTTTTGATTTCGAGACCCGATTCGAGGAGTGGATGAACCGTCTCGGGTACATGGTGGGCCTGGTATGGTACCCCGGGGCAAGAAGATCGAGTTGTAGACGATGAGCCTGGCAGGGGAGGACTACCTACCGGTGATGTCTGGCGCGGCGGATATCCGGAGGATACCGACCGTTGTCGTGAGATTTATGTTATGGGCCGATCCGGACTGACGGAGCCCGATATTGAGACAGATATGATTCCTATTTGGTGTCGATGCTTGACACGGGTTTTCAGATGATTTCTTGATGGTACTTAGCTATTATACAGATATTCATTTTTTTAAAGTTAAGAATTCAATACCCGTAGCATTTAAAACACTTAAAGACTTAATAATGACATTGCATACCTGTGCATGCATACTAGAGATATTATATCACATATGGACATGCATGTTGTGGTGCATTGCGTGCATTCTTACGATTGCCTTATTAGATGTTATATTTACTCACGAGCTGGCAAGTCACCCCCGTTGTGCCACAGTGTCTTGCAGGTCGGACCCGTCAGTCTTGTAGCGGCGGGCTATCTTATCATCAGTTCTTTTTGCTCAGACTCGCGACATCGCCCGTAGGTGGGTTGCGAGCACACTTTATTTCTTTTGCTTTATCATTGTATCTAGTATTCTCCATCTACCACTTTATATTGTATATGTGACCTAGTGGTGAGACTGAGAGGTTGTATATTTATGGTTTCTTTTGGGTCGAGCTCACTTGAGCCGGCGATGTGTTTTCTGATATTTTGCATCTCTTTATTGCTCTTTTCTTGATACTACTATTATATTGCATGTGGTTGTGATCCGCCTTAGGCGAAGAGCTAGCTCCCGTTGGGGATGCCATTTTATGATTACAGGTTTATTATCTTGTTGTACCCATTTTGGGGGGTGGAAAATACAGAGGAGACTCTGCCGAAATTTTCGGGAATTTTTAATGTTTTTTTTTTGGATTTTATGCAACTTAATTGATTTAAAAACCGTTTTCATTTAAGGTTTTCCTTCACTCTCTCTTGATTTTGGTTTAGATTCTTCTGGGCTTTGGCTGACTTAGCTTACGGTACGCCTTTAGACGTCTCGTAATCTAAGTGCCAGTCGCGTTCCGTACTTTCGGGTCGTGACATGCATACTTTCTAATTGATAGTTGGATCCCGATCCCACTGTGAGTAAAATTTTCTCCTGGGAGAGTTTTGCACTTTACAATTATCTAATCCAGTAGGTGTCTAGAAAGGTGTCAACGGGGTTACGCCTCTAGAAAAATGAGGTTTATTTTAATTAGGTCCGTGCAAAAGCACGAGGGACCTCCCTCCGAGTACCGACACTGGCCTGGCTGACCGGTTAGCGAACTTGTAAATTGCAATTAATCCTGACTAATTTTCTTTTTAAGGTTTGAAGGAAAATTTGATAAAAAGCAGTGGGAGATATCGATTAGATAAGATTAATAACCAATCTAATTATGCAAGAGCAATCACTGAGTGTATTCTTTTCTATTTCTTAATGGCAAATACCTATGATGGGACTTAATCTTTTATTAGACAAGAATAAACTCACGGGACCGAATTACAAAGATTGGCTAAGGAACGTAAATATTGCCTTGACCTATGATAAGGTCGCATACGTCCTGACTACTCCAGTCCCTCCTAACTCAGGCCCTGATTCTTCAGTTGCGGATAAAGAAATCCGCAAGACATAGGATATAGACTGTGCAACAGCTATGTGCCTCGCGCATGCTTCTATGAACAATGAACATCAGAAGCAGCATGAGAAGATGGATGTACAATCCATCTTTCTCCATACAAAGGAGTTGTATGGAGAGCAATCTCGCACTCTCCGATACGAGGAATCTCAAAAGTTGTTTCAGATGCGTATGGTTGCTGGCACGTCTGTAGATGACCATGTATTGAAGATGATTGGACTTATCGAAGAACTAGAGGACCTGGGTTGGACCATGGAGATCGAACAATATGTTGATATTGTTCTACAGTCCCTTCCCCTTTCCTTTACTCAGTTCATTGTAAACTTCAACATGCACAACATGGAGAATTCACTTCCTAAACTCCTCAATATATTGAGGAGTGAAGATAGCACGCTAAAGGTAGTAAAAACTCCCGCTCTAATTGCTGGGCCATCTACCTCTTCCATCCCGAAAGCTAAGGCCAAGGGAAGGAAGAAGAGGAATCCCATCAAGCCGAGAGGAGGAGTGAAGAAGGCACCGGGAAAGGACAAGATAGGGGCTGCTGCGTCAGGAAGAGGGGAATGCTTCCATTGCCACCAGACTGGGCACTGGAAGTGAAACTGCGTTGGATACCTGGCCGGCCTCAAGAAAAATAAACATGCTGATGCTTCCACTTCAGGTGTGTTTGTAACAGAAAACTGTTTTTCAATTAACTCTGCTTCCCGGGTATTAGATACTGGGTTAGGATCTCACATCTACAATTATGTGCAGGGGCTGAGAAATAGTAGGTTTTTGAAGAAAGGTGATCACACTCTCCGAGTTGGAAATGGTTCCTATGTACATGCTGTAGCAGTGGGAGAGTATCACCTTGGTTTGCCGTCAAGTTGTATATTGGTTTTGAACCCATGTTATTTTGTACCTTCGATGTTATGTAATATTATATCAATATCGTTGTTGGATAATGAAGGATATAATTTTGTGTTACAATCTAATGTTATGAACATTAATCTTAATCAAGAGTTGATGGGTCTGGTACATTAAATAACGAGATATACGTCCTAAATCAACATACAGTTTTCAATATACAATGCATAAACAAAAGGAAGATTTCAAACATAAATGAAGCTTTCATTTGGCGTTGTAGATTTGGTCATATTAATGAAACAAGACTAACCAAGATACATAAAGATGGATATTTAAACCCGTTTGAATATAAATCTTATGCGACTTGCTAGTCTTGTATCAAAGGTAAAATGACCAAAACTCTATTTAGTGGACACGGAGAGAGAGCTACTGAACTCTTAGGCTTCATACATAGTGATGTATATGGACCAATGTCTACAAATGCGAGAGGTGGTTTTTCGTACTTCATAACTTTTACTGATTATTTCTCGAGATTCGGACACGTGTTCTTGTTGAAACATAAGTCCGAAGCCTTCGAATAGTTCAAAGAGTATAAATCTGAAGTAGAAAAACAAACAGGCTTAAGTATCAAGAAACTTCGATCGGATCAAGGAGGTGAGTATCTAAGCTTAGAGTTTCTATATTTCTTAAAACAGAATGGGATTCTCTCTCAGCTCACTCTTCCATACACACCACAGCACAACGATGTGTCGGAATGGAGGAATCGTACCCTATTAGATATGGTACGATCAATGATGAGTGATGCCGAGTTACCACTTTCATTATGGGGGCACGCATTGGAGACTACGATATATCTATTGAATAGGCTTCCGACCAAAACCGTGTCTACCACTCTATATGAGATATGGTATGGGAAAAGACCATCTCTTAAACGAGTTAGGATATGGGGTTTTCCGGATTATGTGAAAAAGCAGAATCTGGACAAACTCGAGATACGATCGGTTTTGTGTAAATTTGTGGGATATCCAAAACACTCGTATGGATATCTTTTCTACTACAAGGAGGAACAAAGGGTGTTTGTTTCTTAGTATGACACATTTTTAGGAAATGAATTTTTTTACAAACAGTACTGTTGGCAATGCGGTAGAACTGGAAGAAATTCCAGATCCACAAACAATTACCGATGATTTGGTTGAACCTGAGGTTTCAATGGAACCTGACGAACCTCAGCCACTCCGTAGACCTAGTAGGACTTCTCTTCTACCTGATTGATACTACGGTTTTCTAATTGATAGTGATATAGAAGATTGCATTATGGATGATGATGACCCTACTAATTTTCAGCATGCTATCACGAGTGGTGACTCAGTGAAGTGACTGGATACCATGAGATCCGAAATGGAATCCATGCACACCAACAAATTATTGACTTTGGAGGTTGCACCTTCTAGTGTAAAACCCAGAGGGTGCAAATGGATTTTTAAGAGAAAGATCGGTGTGGATGGTCAGGTGGAGACCTATAAAGCTATGCTGGTCGCAAAAGGATTTCGTCAAAGACCAAGCTTAGACTATGATGAAACGTTTTCACCAGTCGCGATGCTCAAATCCATTCGGATCCTACTTGCTATAGCCGCTCACTATGACATGAGATCTGGCTGATGGATGTTAAAACGACATTTCTAAATGGTGATTTAGAAGAATACGTTTTTATGGATCAGCCAGAAGGCTTTATTGATAGTGGGAGCAGCGGAAAAACATGCAGGTTGCTTAAATCCATCTATGGATTAAAGCAGGCATCACGGAGTTGGAACATTTACTTTGATGATACAATCAAAGAGTTTAGTTTTATCAAAAATGTAGATGAACCATGTATTTATAAAAGAATTGTAGAGGGTACTGTTACATTTCTCGTATTGTACGTGGACAGCATTCTCTTGATAGAAAATGATATTCCTATGCTACAATCGGTCAAACTATTCTTATCACAGAGGTTCTCCATGAAAGACCTAGGTGATGCCTCGTACATTCCGGGAATTAAGATCTATAGAGGTAGATCTAAGAAATTTTTGGGATTTTCCCAATCGAGATACATAGACACCATACTAAAGAGGTTTAGTATGGAAGATTCCAAGTGGAGTAATTTTCCCGCTTGTCACGGGATCACCCTCCCCAAAGAGATGTCTCCAAAGACTGATGAGGAAAGGGCTCGCATGAGCATTATACCCTACGCTTTGGCGGTAGGATCTATAATGTATGCGATGTTGTGTACTCGCCCAGATGTAGCTTATTCACTGAGTGCAGTAAGCAGGTATCAATCCAATCCAGGGGAGAAAGACTGGACTGCTGTGAAGAACATTCTGAAGTACTTGAGAAGAACTAAAGAAATATTCTTGGTGTATGGTAACGGAGATCTCCAATGGAGGGCTTTACCAACTCCAGCTTCCAGAGCGACAAGGATGATAGCAAGTCCATCTCAGGGTTTGTATTTACCCTAAATGGAGGAGCGGTATGTTGGAAGAGTTCCAAGCAAGATACCGTTACTGACTCCACGATGGAAGCTGAGTATATTCCTGCTAATGATGCCGCAAAAGAGGCAGTTTGGATGAGGAAGTTCATTTCTGAACTTCAAGTGGTTCCATCCATTGCTAATCCAATAGCTCTGTATTGCGATAACAATGGAGCCATGGCTTTGGCAAAAGAATCGCGGTCCCATCAGAAATCCAGACATATTTTGAGGCGGTATCACCTCATCAGGGAGATAGTGGATCGCTAGGACATCGAGGTACGGAGAGTAGACATGAAAGACAACACAGCAGATCTATTCACCAAGGCCATCCCTTAAGTCCAGTTTGAGAAACTGTTCGAGATGTTGGGCATGCGGTACGCCGGCAACTGGTTCTAGAGTAGACAGTGGGTACTTATTGAACCAACTACAGGCCTTAGTGCAAGTGGGAGATTGTTAGATATGTATGCCCTAGAGGCCTGTATTGTATACGATGCTAGGCATGTATATGTACAGAAACAATCTTTGCTCGAAATGATAGTATGCTATCTGGTTTGTCTTCATCTTAACGTGTGATGTGTTGTATTTCATATCTTTATATACATGTTGATGAAGTCCTTAGGATTATGCTTGATTGCCAGGATTATGATGTAGATCATACCAGTGGGGCCTGGGTAGTCTATAAGCAAATCCTTTAATAGTTCCTAGTTGAGGTTATATTGAGACAGGGCATCGATATTACTAGAGTATACTAGTGTGTACGTTTCTTGACCCTGGGGGCGATGGTTGATCCCACAACCATTGGTGTTTGACATCAAATATTGTACAAAGGTGCTCATTGGAGAATGGGTACACCGAACTGGACTTGCCGAGTACTACTAGATAGTATATATACCTATTGTTAAATAGGAGTTCTCTGGTGACACTTGTACAGGTTAGTCTGTAGACCAAAGGTCGTTATAGTGTCTTGTGTGATTCCCACTGTGGTTTGATTTCCTCCCTACCACGGATCTACTGAGTCGTGCAAACAGGTGGATTTTAGGTACAGTCCCGAATCACATGGAGGCAGTGAGCGATAGGTATTGCTCATTTCGGGAGATACCTTTCTCCGCGAAGTTGAGATATAGAGAGATACAGAAAAAAACACTGGAGTGGATCTACTCACTGAGGCTATTTCTCGAACGCAATAGTTTCACAAACGAGCTTTGTGAAACTGATGAGCAGAGGAGTTGGGTGTTCGGTATCACACGAGCTGTGAGTATGCGACATCGCAATAATTAGCCTTAAGTGCAAGTGGGAGATTGTTGGCTATAGTGTGCCTAAGGAAATTATCATAGTCGCAGGCAGGTGATTATGATGATTGAGGGATGACCTATACCGGTAGAAAAGTCTTACTCGAGATGATAGTATGCAATCTGGTTTGTCTTTATCATCATGCACAGCATTAGGTGGTATTACAGATCACTATTACATGTTGATAGAGCCCATAAGATTCTTGCTTGACTTCCAGCAGTATGATGGAGATCATATACGTGGGAGCTGGGTAGTCTATAGGCACATCCTTAAATGTCCCTAGTCGTGGGAGTTTCGAGACCGGGCATCAATACTCCAGAATAGACAAGTTTATACTGATCGAGACCCCGACGAGGGGCAGTGGCCGGTCTCACAAGCCATTGGTTTTAGTTTGTTCACCTAAGATGTAAACTGGTGCTCATTGGGTTATGAGTACACCAGACGGACTTGCCGGGATCATGCTAGTTGGTATTATACCTATTGTCAGATAGCAGTTCCCTGGTGACATGTGTACAGGTTAGTCTATCGATCTGAGATCGTCATTTGTCTCATGTGAGTTCCCAATGTGCTTTGATTACTACCCTACCACGGCTCAAAAGAGTCGTGCAAACAGGTTTTAGTTGGGTACAGTCCCGAGCCACATGGAGCCAGTAAGCGGATCGTCGGGGATTCGTCTCTCTCGGTATTGGGGGTTGATGTCGCGGTTGTGCACGGGTGGCCATCAACAGAAATCCTTGGCCATGGTAGTTGAGAATTACTGATCTAGGATCGGTAGTTTCTCAGGCAGTGATGTGCTTCATACTGACACTAAATGTCATGTTATTAGAGGTCTTACTTTATCCACCCCCTAGACTAGCTATGCGATACTTAGAGACGAACAGACCAGAATGTACGGATATTGTCACTGTCAGGATCAGTAGGGGTTTCAGGATGAGTTTGCTCGTCGGCCCCCCCTTCGCTCAATACCTGGATAGCCATTACGTACAGCTAGTGCCGCTGACGTGCTTATAGTTAAACCCACTGCTAGCGTATTGACGGGTCTTTAGAGTCCCATCCATAAGGTTTCCCTACTTCGGGCGAAATGGTGTAGATGCCGTATGGTTTTACAGAAGGGTTCAATCACATACGTGTACTTGTGCACGGATGATGTTCGGACGGCTAATACTAGTGGGCTTTGGTTTAAGCCGGATCCTAGTAGTATATTTGTTGTATTATTTTCTTTTATTTGTATTCGTATTCTTCGGAATACGGATGCGGGTATGTATATATGGTTGAGGGTTATCTTGTAATTTATTACAATATTACTTTTATAAGATTACACCTCATCATGGTTTAGACCTTTTTGTATTAAAGGGTTATTGAGTAGGATGAGGTGTTTATTGCATTTTTGTGGCATGGCTAATTAGTGACCCATGGTTACTATTCTAGCATACTTAGGGTTTTTGTTTATTGTGAGATTATGTTGACTTGAGATATTTTTTGTTGACTAAGATATTTTGGAGAGATGGACATTTATATGATGGCACCATTATTTCTTATTACACTTACGCAACAAACAAAACACAAGCAATTATTCATTTTTTCCCTCTCTCTTGAGTTGCTCTCAACACCTCATTCTCATGGTATCTTCTTTTTCCTCTAGCTCCACCCAAACTCTCTCATGAGTTGAGAATCCTTGGGTGTCTTCTTGAGACAAATAAATCCTTCATCATTCTTTACTTCATCTACGGTATCTAGAGTAGCGATCTAGATTCTCTAGTTGCCTCGGATATGAGGTTGGAGCTCATTGCAAAGACTCTCAGGTGGATCATCTTCGATGGAGGAAGACCAGAGATCAAGCTTGATCTAGAAAGCCCCTAGGAGCTTGGGATGATGGTTGAATACCGAAGGACACGGATCTATTTGGTATAACCATTCTAACTCCTTTGCATGTTTTGTTATCTAGGGTTTATGGGTAGATCCGGATAATTGGTTGTGGTAGCGCCAAGTTTTATAAATTTTTGTTCCGCATTTGATCACGGATTGATGGCCAGGGCGCTACCGTAACCCAACATGGTATTACAGCCACTCTATAAGCCTTAGTTAATTCATTGCGACATTAGAAATCCGCCGTTTTTGTCGTGCAAAAACTACCAACAAAAACAGTTCTGAAAACTGAAAGTTTCAGATGTTTGCACACCCCGCGGGCTCACAGTTTGAACTGGAAAGCTGCGGGGTGGTGTATGGCCCCCCCTGGGAATCTAGGGGGACTTACGGCTGGGCCCACTCTCCAAGGCTACCACAAGGTGGTCTTGGCAGTGGGGACCCGAAACTGCCCTATCTTGGGCAGTTTCAGGTCTGCCTCACCCCCTGGCCACCTTGTGGTGGCCTCGAGGGTGGGGTCCCCATCTAGGACCCTGAATCGAAGTTAATTTCATGCTCTAACTTCTCGCGAAGGTTCGGGCGCTTTTCTTTTTTATTCGGACTTCCGAATTGTTTTTAAATGGTCGGTTTTTGGAACTTTAGCTCACTGTTTTTTCATGGTTTTGGAAATTGGTTTAGTTTGCTAATTGTGTGTGGAATTCTAATGTCTTAGTTTTTAGTACATACATTACTATCTGCAACCGTGAATGTCATTAGAGCGGTACAACTCGTCTAATTGCTATATGACTTTTAGACGGGTTTGCGAACATGACATTCACGTTGATGTTCTGTGTTGTGCTGTGGTTGTGGCGGGATCGTCGTGTGGATAGCTTGGGTGCAATGGTAGTGCAGTTTGGGTTTATTTATACATTTGATATTGTGGGACGAGCGTCCGACATGTGGACTGCTGTCACTATCAGTTTGTATATTATTTGTTTGGGGCAAGACCGGGTTGAGGTCGATGTCACCGTTGTACATATTCTTTTCTTTTCTGTAGTAGGATTACCCCACGGTGAAGTGCACGGTTAGCCGGGTTCTAGAGGGCAACGTGCCCGCATCTCATGGCGTTGAGATAGAAGGGGCCTCACTCTAGAATTGGCGGTCTATTCGCCGCACTCGTAGGGGGTATAGGTTGACCCAAGGAGGGGTGCTCAAGTCACCGGATTACGTGATGTGCCGGGTGGCCCATTCGCATTGATGAAGGGAGTTGCCTCACTTCTGGTTTTGGCAGGTGACTTGCCGCTCTCGTAGGGGGTCTAAGTTTTCATTGCACAAGCTATCCATACGACCATGGGAACGTCGGGTTTCACTTGCGGCTCAAAAGAAACTCGGGGCTCTCAGATTATCTGTTTGTTCTGTAATACTTATCGCTATTGTGTGATGTTACATATATCGTACCTGGGACGATTGTTATATATATACAAGTAGATGTTGTATATGTTTTGCATCCACGCTAGTCCAGCCCCCGCTCTGTCGTTAGTTAAGTAACCTAACGGGTGATGACGGGACCCAATGGCGAATGCGGATGGCATATATGTACATTTAATTTTTCGTTCCTTTTTTCTGTGGTAAGATATGTTAACTGATGGGACTGCGTTGATTCTGATCAATGCAAGGAAAACAAACCTATTTGATGTTGTTGGAACAAATTTTCAAAAACTGTTATTACAAGGACGTTTTCTTTTGTTTTGCATAGCGATATTCAGTTAGGAATATCCAGCACCTCATTCGACGAGGCAAGAGCCGAGATCCCTTCACCGGGAGTGACCTCTTAGGCAAAAGTTTGCGTCAGGGTAATAACTTCACTATAGTCGATTACTTTTTGCTTTACACAGCGGTATTCGGTTATGAATATCCAGCACCTCATTCGACGAGGAAAGAGCCGAGATCCCTTCACAGGGAGTGACCTCTATAGCAAAATTTTTCGCCACTATATATTTATAAAGCTATCCGGTTCCTTCAATGATATCAAGTTCATTACGTTAATGGTTTTTCACCAAAAACCATTCTTAGCCCTCCGTTATTTCAGACGGGTAGCACTTAGTATTCATGCTATGTTTGTTGGCCTTAGTCAAGGTATAGCGTATGGTAACTATTTGTTACTTTTCCGTTGCATAGATAGATGCGTTGGTTTAGGACAGTCATACAGCCTTGTTGGCCTTAGTCAAGGGCGAGTATGGGTGGGTTAAAATTAACCTGGACAATGACGGGTAGAACTTGATATGTGACTTATGATTTGTTGGCCTTATTCAAAGTCATAAGAGCATGGGGTAAAAATCACATTGGGAGTTTCTAAAGAAACTGAAATTTTCCAGGCATGCGCATACTTTCTGGAGTGTGATAACTTGAGTGGATTCCATCGAGTTATCATGCGATGATAGTTGGATCCCGATTCCCACTGATGAGTTGGTTTACTCCTCGGGAGATTTTAGATGATCCCGACTAATTCTCCTTTGGGTTTGGGGGAGGATTCGAGGAAACAGTGGGAGCCATCCGGATTAGATAAAGTGATTAACCATTCTGATCTAAGTTATAGTGCATGCTGAGTGTTTCTTTTCTCTCTCTCTCTTTGGCAGCGACCATGGCCCGACTCTAGACTAGAACTCATGAACCAAGTTAACCGAACCTTCTTAATACACACTGGCTTTTGGATTGTCAGAGTTTCATACTTCATTGCCAATCCTACTTTTACCCTTTTCTTTTCTCCGGAACATTCCGTATCACTACGAAAATCCACAGTTATTGGATATGACCATCGTATAGTTACATACGAATTCGAAGAAACTTGTTTTAGATTCGAGAATGGTTTCCGATTCTGGAGAAATTGAATAGGACTATTCAGTTGTCTTTTCCTTTTACCTTCTCTCAGGTTATGACGGCTCCTAGGATTAGGAGAGGATACACCTATTGCGCTTATTGGATAGTCTTCATCCAAACCATAGGCAGGTGCCGAAAGGCGGGGAAGGAAGAAAAACATTTAGCCTAAGTGTGGTGTACAGAAGGTAATATGTAAAGAAAAATAAACGGATTAGAAAGAGGGCAAAGTAAATTGCGACTGCTATCATTCATGACGAAACCGCATATATCATCACCACTCTTACTTCACCTTTGAATTTCTCCAGAACACCCCATATCACTACGAAGATCCGCATTTATTGGATAATCCATCGTATACTTATATACGTACTCGAAGGAACTTGTTCCAGTTCGAGGATGGATTCTGATTCAGGAAAAATAGAATAAGGATTATTCAGTTGTTTTTTATATTTACCTTCTCTCAGGTTGCGAGGGATCGTAGGATTAGGAAAGTACACCTATTACGCTTATTGGATAGTTTTCTTCCAAACCATAGGTTGGTGCCAAACGGTAGGGAAGGAAGAAAACCATTTAGCCTAAGAGTGGTGTACAGAAGGTAATGAGTAAAGACAAATAAAAGGATTTCACTGTGTGTTGTTAATCGAAAACTGATTTCCCAATTAGATCCTTGCTCCAGGGTATGTATTTACCAGGTATGATTCTCATATATATATGGTTTTACACATGATGAGTGGGAGTAAGTTATTGGGAATTAGGTGATTATATCCTCATTATATTGGAATTCGTTGTAATTGGTGATATTTGAGGAAATCACCTGAGTTTTTTCCTGACGACAAATATTTGGTTTTGAATATCCGCAGTTATGCACCAGTTTCAAACTGATATATCTGTACGTTTATTTTATAAAGTGAGATATAACTTTTTAAAATTATGTCTATGACATTTACCCATATCAGTTGATGGTTAGGTGAGGAGTATTCAACAACGGTGTAATTCTTCTTAACCATAATACAGTTTTCAACCTACGACGCACGGGCTTTGAGTTAATGAACTCAGGGGACTTATACAAAGTATTGTATGTTGTCCAGTGTCCACGAGGACAAAGGGGTTGGTACTCATACTATATTCTGTTTACTTGCGACTTCTCTAGTTTTTAGACAAGTATTTCGTAGAAATACAAGGTCCAAGTTTTGAGAAATTATAGGTACAAGAATAAAGTAGATAACCATGTGTTGCAAGTATCGGTATCCTTCAAGGTGATCGAAGATGTAGATACTTGTGATTGGTATTCAGTTGATAGTAATGGTTTTGAGAACTTGCTCCTCTTTCATATTACTCATATCTGGATACACGCCCAGTTGAGTAATGTTGATCGGCCTCTCTCCATTTAGATGACATGCACTGGAGACAGCTGCATGATTTGAATTTGGTTCCAATTAAATCAGTGCCTCTTTTTCTATATTGTATATAGAATGGTTCATATCTTAACGATGTTAAGGTATATGGAGTTATCCGGCTTATGCTTGAAACGAGACTATAGATAAAATCAAGGCATGTTTCAGTAATGGCTATTTGTGGGTTATCCCAGGCTATGTCGAAGGATAACTTTCTACCATCTGGAAGATCAATAGTGATATTGTTCTTGACTCGTCACAGTTTTAGCAAAATGAGCTTTTTTCAGAAAACGGTAGTGGGAGTATGGTAGAACTGGAAGTGATTCCAGAACCACAAATGATTACTGAAGATTTAATAGAACCTAAAGTTTCAATTGGTTTTTGACATTCCATTAGCCACTCCGCAGATATGGTGGGTAACCTCAGACGCCCGAGAGGTGCTTTGGTATCCTCAGAAACGGTGGCAGGGAGGTTCTTATTTACCCAGACTTGCCGTTATTGTTGTTCTAGACTATGAGACCCGGAAGGAGGATGAGCATAGCGTCGTTCTAAACTATCTTTAGAAGTGCACGTGTATATGACTCTGCCAGAGGGTTGTTATAGTCAGTGGGAGCAGCGGAAGCATAGTGGACAAGTAGCTTGTGTCTATTTATAGACTGAAGAAGGTATAGCGGAGATAGATCATCTATTTTTGATGTGATAGCCATAGGCTTTGACTTCATCAGAATAAGAGATGGATCGGTTAAGAAGGTAGTAGGGTATGATATCCTGGTATTTGAATGACATGCACTTTATAAGAAGTGAAATTCCTATACTACGATCAGTTATGCTGTGGTTGCCACACAGTGGTTTCTCCACATTGGATATGGATAATATATCAGACATTCTGGTAACTAGATCTATGGTTTTATATCTAGATTTTGATAGTTTCCCAATCTGGGTACTTTGACACTATTCTAAAGGTGTTTTAGAATGGATGACTCCTGGCATGGTGGTGTACCTGCAGGTGATGGAGTCACCCTCTCTAAAGGTGTCTTACAGACTAAAGGGGAGAGGGATGTGCATGATTGGCATATCACTTGCTTAGGCAATTGTATCAATCATGAGATGTCAACTGCCACACCAGATGTTGTTTTTGCTAGAGCTGCAATAAGTTTATATTGATCCAATCCTGGAGAAATGTTGGGAAGCAGTTTATGAACATAAGTGGATGTTCATGGGATATGGTAACTGCAGCCTCCTTCGGGAGACGGCTATCATTCCAGGCTTCCAAGGTGACCTGGATGACAGAGCGACTGTCAGAGTTTTAGTTTTCCCTCTTTTGAGGGGCAGTAGTTTGTGCATGGTTTCTTAGGGCGGTAGCAAGGTTTCGGGAGGTATCGTCCATGCCAATTTCAAAAAATTTCCATTCTAAAGAACCCTAACCTAGAATCTTAACTAGAGATTTAGACGAATCTAGCATGCAAACAACTTTACATACAAAGTGAACAAGGAATACAACCTTTGTAGACCGGTCCTTCACTTCAATAGCTCCGTGTAGCAATCCCTTCGCTCCAAGTAGTGAATTTCTGGACTCTAGAAAGGCTCCACAAGATGAACGGAACAAACTTGCTTGAATTCTTCGAGGCCAAAGACTATCTACGTCGAGGAGACACCAACTCAAGCTACATCTTCACTAATGTGGAATTAGTGAAGCAAACACCCTAAACTAAATGGCTAGTATAGTAGAGGATGATGAAGTAGGAATTTTGCTCACTTTAGATTTATTTTTCTCACAATATTTCTTCATCTCTTCAAATCCTGGAAAGCTTTTGGAGATGAGATAAAGATGAAGTGGAGATGAGAATGAAACTCATGAGGTGAGAATAGTAACCATGGGTGAGTTTGTATCATATACAAACTCATGTAGAGACTAAACTATGGCAAAGGATAATGGTTAGGTAAATAAATATCTTAAGTAAAACAAATTAGTGGACTTAGTCAATGGTTCCACAAGCTTCTCCAAGCTTCAACCATTAAACCAATTTCCATCTAATTTTGATTAGCTTTAAATAAATAAAACACTTTATTATATCAAGCATGGTGTGAGTCTCATACACCCATGAAGCATGTGGCATCAAGCATGACACAAATAAAATGTACATTAATATATATCACATATATACTATATGCACACAAGTGAGAAAAAGAAATGTTTAAGTAAGCTAATATTAGTTAATGTAATTCAATATATCAAATATATAAATATACATTAAATTATTAAATTAACACTTGATTTAATAATCCGGTTATATCACATACAACCGTCTAATATCAAATGTATCAACTTATCGAATCAACACTTGACCCGAAAACCCGCCTATATCACATATAGCCGACCGATATCACATATCGCGAGAATAGAATGCGGTATCACATACGCGCATTAATCTCGGTCCCGCACATATCACATATGTGCTCCTACTTCGTTTCACATGTACCAGGAAACCACTGTGTAGGACTCTAAAGACTCGTCAATACGCCGGCAGTAGGTGATGATCATATCAAATACCCACAAGCCGCAAGCGGTCTACTAAACGTAACAGCCACCCAGGTATTAAGTGATCAGAAGATCAACAAGCAAGCCTGCTCATACTCCTGCGAATCCAATCAGTAACACTACCGTACACACCGTTCTCTTCGTCAGATATATCGTATATCACAGCCTGGGCGTGGTAAACGTCAGACCCCAATAGCCTGATAAGTCATGCCGATGCAAGGTCCAAAACGGTTCGAGAAACTATTGATAACACTTACCAGTAGATCTCAACAACCCTGGCTAGGGATTTTTTGTTATGGCCAATCAAGTATAGCGCAACATCAACCCCCAATACCGGGAGAGACGAATCCCATCCTATCGCTCATTGCCTCCATGTGACTCGGGACTGTACCCAAAAACCACCATTTTGCACGATCTCTTGAATTTAATAAGGTGGAAATCAAAGCACGGTGGGAATCACAGAAGACTCTTTGACGATCTCGGGTCGACAGACTAACCTGTACCAGTGTCACCAGAGAACTGCTATATGACGATAGGTATAATACCATCTAGGAGTTCTCGGCGAGTCCGTTCAGTGTACCTAGTCTCCACTGAGCACCCGTATACCTTCTCTGATATCAAACACCAATGGATGTGGGATCATCCTTCGCCAATCATATGGATCAAGAAGCGCATACGCTAGTCCACTCTGGAATATCGATGCCTCGTCTCGATACTCCCACGACTAGGAACTATTAAAGGATTTACTTACCGACTACCTCTGCCGCACTAGTATGATCTGCATCATAATCCTGGTAGTCAAGTACTCATCCTAAGGGCTTTATCAACATGTAATAGAGAGACAATAAGTGTACATGTTAAGATAAAGTGCAACCAGATAGCATACTATCATGTTGAGCAAGAAAGTCCTTCCTATATATGTCCAAGCATCCACTACAATATATATCGCATGTACAATAATAGCCTCTAGGGCATACATATAACTAACAATCTCTCACTTGCACTAAGGCCATTTGTTGTAGTATCTCATACTCAACATTCTATAGAAGTCTCTATAGAGAAAGTCCTTTGTGAGTGGATCCACCGTGTTATCCTTCGCGTCAACTCTCTTGACCTCGATCCCGTGGAGATCAACCATCTCCCTGATCAGGTGATACTGTCCTCAAAATATGTCTGGATCGCTGAAGGGACCGGTGTTCCTCGGCCAAAGCCACAACTCAATTGTTGTCACAATAACAGTTATTAGACGCTCGATGGTAGGAACCATGTTCATCTCATGAACAAGAATTATCCAGACATCTACTTTGGTAGCATCGTTGGTAGCGATGTATTTAGCCTTTATCGTCTAGTATGTCACGGTATCTAGCTTGGATCTCTTCCAACATACCGTCCCTCCACTGAGGGTAAAGACAATGCCTGTGACTGACTTTCAGTCGACCTTATCACTCTAGAAGCTCGAACCAAGAACATTCATTTAGTGCTTCTCAAGTACTTATGAATGTCCTCCACAGCTGTCCAGTGATTCTCCCAAGATCCGATTGATTCCTGATCACTGCACCTAGTGAGTCATCTACATCTGGTCAGGTACATAACATCACATACATGATAGAGCCTACTACCGAAGCATAGGGTATCTCATGCATGCGAGCTCTCTCCAAATCAGTTTTGGAAGACATCTTTTTGGAGAGAGTGATTCCTGAGTAATTGGACAAGCCACCACGCTTAGAATCTTCCATACCAAACCCCTTTAGTATGGTGTTAATGTACCTGGATTTGGGACAATCCCAACATCCACTTAGTTCTATCACCATAGATCATAATCAACAAGATGTAGTAGGTATAATCTAGATCATCTATTGAGAATCCTCATTATAAGAGGAGCTTGACCGAGTGTGATATAGGAAACCATTTCCTATCAAGAGTATGTC
Source organism: Agapanthus africanus (assembly GCA_030015575.1). Classification (NCBI taxonomy): domain Eukaryota; kingdom Viridiplantae; phylum Streptophyta; class Magnoliopsida; order Asparagales; family Amaryllidaceae; genus Agapanthus; species Agapanthus africanus. Next base: position 54,948,674 of record JASDDO010000018.1, on the reverse strand, counting down.
ATCTACGTATAATACGTGTAAGACAACCTCACTCTCTACAACCTTCTTATATATACAAGGTTCATCTACCATTTTGATAAAGTCAAACTCTTTGACTGCCACATCAAAACAGATGTTCCAACTCCGCGATGCTTTCTTTAATTCTGATGGACTTAAGCAAAGCATTGAAAGTCTCAACTTTTCCATTTATACCAAGAATCTTCTCAAGATCTATTTGCGCCCAATGGGTTTTATCCCTTCAGGTGCAACATTCAAAGTCATACTTTGTTGGTGTACATGGATTCCATCTTTGATCGCATAGTATCCAGCCATTTCACAAAGTCTCCACTTGTGATGGCCTGTTTGAACCTAGTTAGGCCATCATCCACCATGATGCAATCCTCCCTCCTACTGTCACCGAGAAGACCGCAGTATCTCTCAAGTGGATGAGGAACCCTACCAGATTCATGGAGAGGATGAGGTTCGTTGGAAACTATTGAATCCTTTGGTTTCACCAAATCATCAGCTGTTAGTTTATCTAGCTGGAACTCCTTCCAGTTCTACCTCATGACCACTAATTTCTTCACAAGAAATTCCTTTTCTAAAAAGGTGGCATGCTGAGAAACAAAATACCTTTTGCTCCTCATTGTGGCAGAAGATATTCCCTTGCGAATGTTCGGGATATCCTACAAACTTATACAGAATCGACCTTGCCTCGAGCTTGTCCGGATTTTGCTTTTCAACATCGGACAACTCCATATCTTAACTTGTTTAAGACATGGTCTCTTCCCATACCATATCTTATATGGAATGGTAGGCACTGATTTGGATGGAACCCTATTCAATAGGTATGCAACTTCTCAAGTGCATAACACCAAAAAGGAAACAGGTAACTCAGAAGTACTTATCATAGAGCCCACCATATCGCATAGGGTGCGATACCTCCGCCCCGATACACCATTTTGCTGTGGTGTATACGAAGGAGTAAGCTGAGAGAGAATCCCATTCTCCTTTTGGAAACTCCAGGAACTCCATGCGCAAGTATTCTCCTCTTTGATCACATCGAAGGACCTAATACTTCTACCCGTCTGGTTCTTAACTTCAAGCTTATATTCCTTGAATTTTTAAAAGTTTCAAACTTGTGTTTCAACATGAACGTATGTCCGAATCCTGAGAGAAGATCAGTGAATATAATGAAGTAAGAAGAACCAACCTTAGCATTTGTAAATATAGGACCGTATACATCATCATGTATCTATCCCAAGAGTTCAGTAACTCTTTCTCTGTTTCGAGTAAACGGAGTATTGGTCACTTTACCTTTGTGACAAGACTGGCAAGTATCATAAGATGAAAATTCGAACAGATTCTTATATTCATCTTTATGTAACTTAGCTGGTCGTGTCGCATTGATATGACCTAGTTTACAATGCCATAAGAAGGATTCATTCATTTCTGAACTATTCCTCATGTGTGTGTTCTATATAGTTTGAACTGTGGTTAGATTTAGAACGTATATACCATTACATAACGTGCCTGATCCAATTAACTCTTGATTAAGGAAAATGTTCACAACATTATCCATAAAAACAAAATTTTATCCTTCTTTAACTTAATAAAGAGACCGATGTAATGTTGTACATCAGGTTAGGTACGTAATAACAGTCGTTCAGAATCAATGTATTTGGTAATACAAGGTGATATCTTCCAACTGATTTGGCTGCAGCAATTGCACCATTCTCTACACTAGAGAACAATCACCTATTCTCAGTTCTCTACCTGTCTGCAGCCCATGTAACAGATTACATATGTGGGATCCTAATCCGGTATCTCATACCTAGGACGTAAAGGATACTGAGAAACAGTTCTAAGTAATGAACACAACCGAAGAATATGCATTAACATGCTTATTTCTCGAATGGGTGGCATGGGATCCTGGTATTCCCCTATTTCCTGCTCAGACTTATAACAATTATAAGATAGAGCGGAACCAACGTTCCCCAGCTCAGTATAATAAGAAGGTTCGGTCGAAACATCCATATTATTATCTTGATTAAGGAAAGATATGGTCGCTACCAGGAGAGAGAGGGAGAGAAGAAAACACTCACCGTATGCTCTTACAAGATCAGATTGGTTATTATTTTATCTAATCAGGATGGCTCCCATTGTTTTTATCAAATCTTTCTTCAAACCCTAAAAGGTAAGACTAGCCGGGATTAATTACACCCTACAAGTTCGCCAATCTTTCGGCCAGGCCAGTTTCGGTACTTTGAGGGTGGTTACTCGTTCTTTCGCACGGACCTAATTAAAATAAACCTCGTTTTTCGATGGGCGTAACCTAGTTAACAGCTTTCTAGACACCTACTTGATCGGCTAATTGTAATATGTAAAACTCTCCCAGGAGTAACTCTTACTCACAGTGGGTATCGGGATCCAACTATCTCAATGAAGGTATGCAATCTCATTGCAAATTTCAACACTTGAAATTCCCGATAATCTTCTTCCCCTAGCGTCCTATGACCTTGACGAAAGCCAACAAACCATAGTCCGCTAGTCAAGTTCAACCCGTACATTTCATAATTGAATTAAACCCACCCGCACGACCCTTGACGAAAGCCAACAAAGTCATACGACTACTCTAATCCAATCGCATCATATGCTTAAGCAGATAAGCACTAATCAGCTACTGCACACTACGCATTGATGAAAGCAAACAAACGTAGCACGAATACTAAATACTACTTATCTGAAATGACAGAGGGCTAAGACAGGTTTTTAAGAAAACTCTTTGCGTAATGAACTTGATATCGTTGTAGAATCGATTGAATTCTAAAAGGAATGTTTTTGAGGCTCTTACTAGTTTTGCTAAAGAGGTCACTCCCGGCGAAGGGATCTCGGCTCTTTCCTCATTGAATGAGGTACTGGATATTTCACAAATACCATTATGCAAAGCATGAACTAAAAAAGCAATCAAAAGGAAAAACCGAGTGGGTTGTAGCATCTGCCAGTTTCGCTAAAGAGGTCAATCCCGGTGAAGGGATCTCGGCTCTTTCCTTGTCGAATAAGGTGCTGGATATTCTATAAGGAATATCGCTATGCAAAGCAAGAACTAGAGCTACCAATTTTTAAAACAAGATTCTGCAACATCTTTAGGTTTCTTTTATTTTATTAATCAAATTAATAAAGTCCCATCAATTATGCTTCCTAAGTATCACAGAAGAAACGAAAGCAGCAATATTTATTATATATCATATATATAATATAAGCATTCATCTCAGACTATAAAGTGATCACATCACAGAAGAACACGTGAAATAATGTATATACTAGGAATTCCGTGTTTTAAATTAAGCCAGTAAAAAACGCGGATTCCACTGTCGTGATGAATAGCCAAACCCACATCCCTAGACCCCTATGAGAGTGGCAAGCAACCCTCCCAATTCTAGAGTTAGGAGACCCGGTCTCGACTCCTCAAGATGGTCTCCTACTGGACTCTAGAACCCGATTACTTGTGCTCTCCTCCTTGGGTCTATCCTAATGCGGAAAAGTAAATAATATACATCAATGGTGACATCATCCTCAACCCGGAAGTGCGCCAATAAAAGAATATTACATACAAGTTTTTATATGAATGAAAATGAAAAGCTCTCATCTCACATAAAAAAAACCCAGCTATTCAAAACATGACGATCCAATATAACATATCACATCAACACATAACATCACATGTCATCACCATAAGTAAATATGCGTATCCCAATTGTCGTTGACGTATAGAAACAAAACTGGCGATACACCCATATTACACTTACGGTCGCAGAAAAGAAAGTGAAAAACTACAACAATTGGAATCTGCAACCACCATTGACATCATAAACCCAATGTATCACATACTTTGGATTTCATGCCTAACCAAATTATTTCCTTAGACATCACATGCCTAACAATTATAAACCCCGCATTTTAGTCTCGATATTGAAAAAACTTTTCAATAACCAGTCGGATAATTCAACAAGATTCCAGATAATCTGATCGAATGCTCGTCCGAAACTTTATATACGGTGGCACCCCCGATGCCGTCGATGAAGTGCACTTAGGAGAAACACCGCGGCCGCGAGCACCCTAACGGATGCTTTTACCGACGGGTTTCTCCTACAGTCACTTGGTCGGGGCTATGAGACATGGCTATCTAGTAAGGTTACCCGGCGAGTATCCGCGTACGCTATGTGATTGGGACGAAATTTTGATCCACATCAAAATTCCGTGGCAACCCATCAAATGAGACTAAATTCCTAGATTTATAAAATTCGAACTAGTTATCACATAACTAATTATTGTGGATTCCAAATATTGTATCACAATCACAGATAGCTAGACGATGTTAAACTTTTCGATCGACTAAACAAACACGCAAAATTTTCTTAAGAGCTCAACACTTGAGCGGAGTTTAAAAAATACCCAGAACATGCCACGGCACCTATGGACTAACCGCAGAAGGGTCAACCCTTGCCTCACCTATGGTGCCGTGAAACTACCACAAACCCTAGGGTTTGGTGGCGGTTCCGACGGCCACAGAATCGAATTAGGGTTTCGTTCTTCTAGAGGGTCCATAGAATCACCTGCATGATTTTCTGAAGATTTTAAACTTGGAAAAATCTAACACTTGGAAAACTTTTCAGCGAGGGAAAAATTGGGTTATTGATATCCGTTCAAACTTTTTCATGTCTTCTAAATAACCCGAATAGATGTTAGAATTATGATTACGAAACATTCCGAATTTCCTTTACAGAAAGTTAACATCTTATGCAATTTGAGAAAAAACAAGCAAGAACTGAAACACCAAAACCCAGAGATTGGAACACCCTAAAAAATTCAACCCCGGACTTACTTAAAAAACCGAGCAGGCTGGTTTTTACCTTGATGTGGCCGGCCAAAATCCAGTGAGGGGGGATAAATTTTCTGTGATGCTCATGTTACATCTTATATAACATTCTGCAATTGCTTAAAAAGATTTTAGAGGCCATTTAAAAATCGACAGAAACTAGATTTTCTTGTTTCAAGTTTCGGAGTAGTTTCAGTTTCGTAATCCAACAAACATCGTCTAATTCTTAAGCTTGGCTCTGATACCACTGCAGGGTTCCCTAGGGCGGCAGCAAGGTTTCGGGAGGTATCGTCCATGCCAATTTCAAAAATTTTCCGTTCTAAAGAACCCTAACCTTGAATCTTAACTAGAGATTTAGATGAATCAAGCATGCAAACAACTTTACATACAAAGTGAACAAGGAATACAACCTTTGTAGACCGATCCTTCACTTCAATAGCTGCGTGTAGTAGTCCCTTTGCTCCAAGTACTGAACCCCGGGACTTTAGAAAGGATCTACAAGATGAACGGAACAAGCTTGCTTGAAGTCTTCAAGGCCGAAGATGAGCTACGTCGAGGAGACACCAACTCAAGCTACCTCTTCACTAATGTGGAATTAATGAAGTAAACACCCTAAACTAAATGGCTAGTATAGTAGAGGATGATGAAGTAGGAATTTTGCTCACTTTAGATTTATTTTTCTCACAATATTTTTTCATCTCTCCAAACCCTAGAAAGCTTTTGGAGATGAGGAAGAAGATGAAGTGGAGATGAGAATGAAACTCATGAGGTGAGAATAGCAGCCATGGGTGAGTTTGTATCATATACTAACTCATCTAGAGACTAAACTATGGCTAAGGATAATGATTAGGTTAATAAATATTTTAACTAAAACAAATTAGTGTACTTAGTCAATGGTTCCACAAGCTTTTCCAAGTTTCAACCATTAAACCAATTTCCATCTAATTTTGATTAACATTAAATAAATAAAACCCTTTATTATATCAAGCATGGTGTGAGTGTTGGGGTCAAAATTTGCATCCCGGTTGACCGGGTCAATGTTAAGGTCAACCCCAGGTAAGCGCGCCCAAGCCTAAGCAAGTGGGCCCATGCCCAAGTCGAGCCCCACGGCCGGCCTCCCCAATGCCGAAATAAAAAATTATGTAATAAATAATTTTGATGTAATTTTTTATGCATGAATGTAAGAAAATAGGCATAAAGCCAAATTTCTGTAAAGCCCAAGGCTTATGTGCAAAAAATGAGCACATGAGACATGGAATAAGCAAAATGCCATTTTGTAAAGCCCAAGGGGCTATATGTAAATGTGTAAGTCTATATAAGGAAACATGATAATGAAATAAAAAAGGACTTTTCATTCTCTAAAAACTCTAAGGTTTGTGTGCCTCCTTCCCCTTTCTCAAGGTTATAAACCTTCTTCTCCTTTTCTGAATTAAATCAAGAGTTTACTCTTCCTTTTCCAAAAATAAATAGTTTTTCTCCACAAAACCCACAAAGGGGAGCTCAAATCTTCCATCAGATCGTAAAAAATGGAGATTTTTAAATCTCACCACCTTTCATCCAAGATCTGTCCAACAGAAGGGAAGAAGAAGGTGACCCATCTCCAAAAATCCCACTTTAAGGAAGATCCAGGGCACAAGGGAGAAGCCCCTTTCATCTACTCCAAAAATATCTTAGGAGTTTAACTCCTCAAATATACACACACACACACACACACAAAAAAAAATAATAAATCTTTCTTTTTTTGAGTACAACTCAAAGTGCAGGGGCTAAGCCCACTTGTCATCACTGTCAGGAGTTTAACTCCATAAGTCAAATCGGGAGCGCAGCTCTCAGTGCAGCAACCAAGTCCCTTTTCCTACTGGCGTCCAAGGCCCGCGTGCCAAGCACGTAGGATGCTGGCGCCCAACGCCGTGCCCACGTTCCAAGCACGTGGGGCGCCAGCGCCCGGCGCCCGCATGCTAGGCATGTGAGGCGCTGGCACCCACGCGTCGTTTGGACGCCATTTTCTCCCTAATTTTATATACACTCCACACTAAACACCATCCCCCGTTAAAAAAAAATTTCTAACGGGGTGCTGCCCTACATCCCGCAAAGGGGCTGCTAGCCCCCTTGACCCCCAGCCCGCTATCCGGGTAGCAGGACCCCCGATATATCCAAAACCCCTTCAAAACACAACATTGCACATTGAGTTCGCATGATCTATTTGACCCGCCAATCGGAGTTTCTCTCACTCCAAAGGCGAGGGGTAATTAACGGCATCTTAGTTCGCGACTGCCGGGTATTCGGATCCCCACAATCAATAAACCCCAGCCTACCCGAGGCAGGGGGAATCTATAATGCGCCTGACAACCGTGCGCGTATTCCCATCTCAATGGGGTGACGAAAAACACCCTACAATGAGTCTTATACACCCATGAAGCATGTGGCATCAAGCATGACACAAATAAAATGTACATTAATATATATCACATATATACTATATGCACATAAGTGAGAAAAATAAATGTTTAAGTGAGCTAATATTAGTTAATGTAATTCAATATATCAAATATATAAATATACATTAAATTATCAAATCAACACTTGATTATCTGGCTATATCACATACAACCAGCTAATATCAAATGGATCAACTTATCGAATCAACACTTGATCCGATAACCCGGCTATATCACATATAGCCGACCGATATCACATATCGCGAGAGTAGAATGCGGTATCATATATGTGCATTAATCTCGGTCCCACACATATGACATATGTGCTCCTACTTCGTTTCGCATGAACCAGGAAACCTCTATGTAAGACTCGAAAGACTCGTCAATACACCGGCAGTAGGTGATGATCATATCAAATACCCATAAGCCGCAAGCGGTCTGCTAAACGTAACGGCCACCCGGGTATTGAGCGATCAGAAGATCAACAAGAAAGCCTGCTCATACTCCTGCAAATCCAATTAGTAATACTACCGTACAGTTCGGTCTCTTCGTCGGATATGTCGCATATCACAGCTTGGGGGTGGTAAACGTTAGACCCCAATAGCCTGATAAGTCATGCAGATGTAAGGTCCATAACGGTTTGAGAAACTACCGATAACACTTACCAGTAGATCTCAGCAACCCTGGCCAGGGATTTCCTGTTATGGCTAATCAAGCATATCGTAACAACAACCCCTAATACCGGGAGAGACAAATCCCCTCCTATCGCTCATTGCCTCTATGTGACTCGGGACTGTACCCAAAAACCACCGTTTTTCATGATCTCTTGAATGTGGTAAGGTGGAAATCAAAGCACAGTGGGAATCATCCAAGACTTTATGTCGATCACGGATCGACAGACTAACCTGTACCAGTGTCACCAGAGAACTGCTATCTGACGATAGGTATAATACCATCTAAGAGTTCTAGGCGAGTCCGTTCAGTGTACCCAGTCTCCACTAAGCACCCGTATATCTTCTCTGATGTCAAACACCAATGGATGTGGGATCATCCATCGCTTATCATATGGGTCAAGAAGTGCATACGCTAGTCTACTCTGGAATATCGATGCTCCGTCTCGATACTCCTATGACTAGGAACTATTGAAGGATGTACTTACCGACTAGTTCTGCCCTACTAGTATGATCTGCATCATAATCCTAGTAGTCAAGTACTCATCCTAAGGGTTTTATCTATGTAATAGAGCGACAATAAGTGTACATGTTAAGATAAAGTGCAACCAGATAGCATACTATCATGTCGAGCAAGAAAGTCCTCCCTATATATGTCCAAGCATCCACTACAATATACATCGCATGTACAATAGTGGCCTCTAGGGAATACATATAATTAACAATTTGGACACGTGGTCCAAGCGGATGCTGAGGAAGGCATGGTGCAAGATACTAATTAAATTCAGTGGAGAATACAGTCTAAGAAGTTTGCTGGATTTGGAGTTCATTTGTGAACTTGGTCCCATCAGATATCCAGACATATTCTAAGACAGGTATTGCTCGTTTCGGGAGATTGTTTTCTTCGTGAAGTTGAGATATAGGGAGATACAAAAAGAAACATTGGAGCGGATCCACTCACTGAGGCTATTTCTCGAACGCAATAGTTTCACAAACGAGCTTTGTGAAACTGATTAGTAGAGGAGTTATGTGTTCGGTATCACACGGGCTGTGAATATGCGATATCGTAATAATTAGCCTTAAGTGCAAGTGGGAGATTGTTGGCTATAGTGCCCTCAAGGCAAATATCATAGTTGCAGGCAAGTGATTATGATGATTGAGGGAGGACCTATACCGATAGAACAGTCTTACTCGAGATGATAGTATGCTATCTGGTTTGTCTTTATCATTATGTATAGCATTAGGTGGCATTACAGATCACTATTACATGTTGATAGAGCCCATAAGATTCTTTCTTGACCGCCAGCAGTATGATGGCGATCAAATTCATGGGAGCTGGGTAGTCTATAGGCACATCCTTAAATGTCCCTAGTCATGGGAGTTTCGAGACCGGGCATCGATACTCCAAAATAGACTAGTGTATACTTATCGAGATCCCGACAAGGGGCGGTGGCCGGTCTCACAAGCTATTGGTGTTAGCTTGTTCACCTAAGATGTATACAGGTGCTCATTGGGTTATGACTACACCGGACGGACTCGCCAGGAACATACTAGTTGGTATTATACTTATTGTCAGATAGCAGTTCCCTGGTGACATGTGTACAGGTTAGTCTATTGTTCAGTCGAAAATATTGCAATCTTTAACATAACCATTTCCTCACTTTTCTATTCATCTAAGGATGTTTGTTATAAATATAACACATATTACAAGTTCGTCTGGAAAATACCAAATACCACGTGTTATACATTATAATCAACATTTTAGAAGGAAATTGTGTGTTTATTATTTCACGCATGATATTGTATATCTTAACCATCTTTATTGAGATTTTTGTGTAGAAAAATTATTTCAAGATAGATATCGGAATTGCAAATTCACCGACAAAATGCAGCAAATCAAAGAGTTAAAATCTGGCAGAGATTCAGAAGGGATAAAAGGATTCCAGATATCAGCTGAACACCAATTGACCAACACCAAACTACACAAGAAAAATGAAGCAACGATCTCAGAAATCGGCTGCGGATCCACGGCCGAGTTAGGCCGATCCGCCGTGGATCCGCGGTCGAGTTGGGGGCTCCGGTGATGATAATTTTCCAGAAGCTTCATTCCAACTTCTTAGCTTGCTGAGGATGCTCCATTGTAACAAACTTGTTCAGGAAACTTCCCTACAACAGCCTAGCTTCTTGAGGAAACTTAATAACTACCTTATTCTAGAAGTTTCCCTACAACTACCTAGCTTCTTGGGGAAGATTAACCTAGTTTCTAGTGGAAGATTGGTGAAGGGCTATAAAAAGGGATCTAAGCCTACATTAAAGAGGTTGTTGTTGATGGTAGTGAATTTCTAGCACACAAACCAAAACCAAATCCAATTGAATTCCAAATCAAGATCCAAATCAAGAATCGTTGAGAAAAACATCAAGCGACGACATTCAAGATCCTTTACGCGAAGTCGATCATCATCAAGAGCACGAGATCCTTGACAGGTCTAAGTCTCACGGAGATCGAGCGAAGCAAAATTCGACGGAATAGTTACCTCTTCAAGAGAGCGATCGAGAGCAACTCTTCTAACCTCGGATTGAAGGAACGCGTAATTAGAAGTTTATTAATAAAGGTGATCAATTGTTAATTCTTACTTTCTTTAAATTTTCGCACTATGAAATTTCTAATTGTTGATTCTTTCATTTTCATGATGCGTGAGGGAAATCTCCGCTTGTAGAGGAGTCGAAGGAATTCGGTAGATCAAATGGTGATGAAATCCTAAACTAATCTTAAGTCTTATGAGAGTTATGAACTTTAGGAAAAAGAATCGTCAACGACCAAATTTGGAGCAAGATCACCGTTCTTGATAATCTCATTGCAATTTGGGATTAAATGATTGATGATTTTCTTTGCTAAAGACTAGATTTGAATAGTGATCAATGAAAAGACAAGGGATGGTGAAGGAGAAACCCTAGTTTCTTCAATAGATCCATAATCTTCATTCTTCGCCATTGTTCTAGCTATAATTCATCAATAGATAAGATGAGTCATTATTAGTGTTCATCATTGCTACTAATCCCTATCGAATCCTACAGGTTATTCTTCAATTTTCTTGATAACTAAAATTGATATTGGACATCTTCTTGATTACGAAATCTTAAACTCTTTCTTGATTTTTCTTGAAAATATTTCATCAAATAATCTTGAATCATTTTCTTGAATTTTCTTTATTATTTTCTTTCGACTCAACTAAAGCAAGAACGAATAAATACACGAATCTCAGTGGACGACCCGTACTCATTAACGAGCTGCATCGACACCGTTATTGATTGCGGTTATAAATTCTTTGATTGTGATAATATTTCATATCGAATCTACAGAACAATCATTATCAATCATCTATCGACCTGAGATCGTTATTTGTCTCGTGTGGGTTCCCACTGTGTTTTGATTACTACCCTACCATGGCTCAAAGGAGTCGTGCAAACATGTTTTAGTTGGGTACAGTCCCGAGCCACATGGAGGCAGTGAGCGGATTGTCGGGGGATTCGTCTCTCCCGGTATCGGGGTTTGATGTCACGGTTGTACACGGGTGGCCATCACCAAAAATCCTTGACCAAGGTAGTCGAGAATTACTGATCTAGGATCGGTAGTTTCTCAGGCGGTGATGTGCTTCATACCGACACTAAATGTCATGTTATTAGGGGTCTGACTTTATCCACCACCTAAACTCGATATACGATACTCATAGACGATCGGACCGGACTGTACGGATATTGTCACTGTCAGGCTCAGTAGGGGTTTCAGGATGAGTTTGCTCGTCGGCCTCCCTTTCGTTCAATACCTGGATAGTCGTTATGTACAGCTAGTGCCATTGACGTGCTTGTGGTTAATCTTACTGCCAGCGTATTGACGAGTCTTTAGAGTCTCATACAGAGGGTTTCGCTGCTTCGGGCGAAATGATGTAGAGACCGTATGGTTTTACGGCAGGGTTCGATCACATACGTGCACTTGTGCACGGATGATGCTCGGACGGATAATAATAGTGGGCTTTGGTTTAAGCCAGATCCTTGTAGTATATTTGTTGGATTATTTTTGTCTCTTTGTATTCATATTCTTCGTAATACGGATGCGGGTATGTATATATGGTTGAGGTTTATTCTTGTAATTTATTACAAGATTACTTTTAGAAGATTACATCTCATCATGGTTTAGACCTTTTTGGATTAAGGTTATTAAGGTGTAGGATGAGGTGTTTATTACATTTTTGTGGCATGGCTAATTAGTGACCCATGGTTACTATTCTAGCATACTTAGGGTTTTTATTTGTTGTGAGATTATGTTCACTTGAGATATTTTTTGTTGACTAAGATATTTTGGAGACATGGACATTTATGTGATGGCTTCATTATTTCTTATCACACTCACACAAAAAAAAAAAACACAAACCATTATTCATTTTTTTCCTCTCTCTTGAGTTGCTCTCAACACCTCATTCTCATGGCATCTTCTTCTTCCTCTAGCTCCACCCAAACCTTTTCATGAGTTGAGAATCCTTGGGTGTCTTGTTGAGACAAATTAATCCTTCATCACTCTCTAATTCTTCTACGGTATCTAGAATAGCGATCTAGGTGCCCTAGTTGCCTCGGATATGAGGTTGGAGCTCATTGCATAGACTCTTGGGTGGATCATCTTCGATGGAGGAAGACCAGAGATCAAGCTTGATCAAGGAAGCCCCTAGGAGCTTAGGATGATAGTTAAAGACCGAAGGACACGGATCTATTCGGTATAACCATTCTAACTCCTTTGCATGTTTTGTTATCTAGGGCTTATGGGTAGATCCGGGTTATTGGTTGTGGTGGCAGCAAGTTTTATCAATTTTTGTTCCGCATTTGGTCACGGATTCATGGCCGGGGCGCTGCCGTAATCCAACAGTTTAGTTGTTTTTGCATGCATGGATCATAGGTTCTAACCTATTTGCGCTTCGCTTGCCATATCGGTTTTCGGATTTGATTTTGATTTCGATACGATATGCATTGATTTGCATGTACTTTCGCATGGACTTTCGAGGTGACGAAGGAGAACAAGGCGTTCATCGATTTCGGCTGGAGAAAGAATAGTATGTGAGTAAATGTATATCTACGGGGGAAGTCAGGTGGATGGCGTATAGTACCCCCGCAACCATAGTACTAGGATATTAGAGATACAGTGTGTGTGTGTCTGTGTGTGGATATTTTAGATGTGTATACCCAGCTAATAGGGTTCTGGGATACTATAAACCATAGTAGTGTACGTGTAGGAAGGTATATCTCTAGTTCTAGTTTTCTTAGTTCATGAGCCATAGGTATATACGCTGATATATATATATATATATATATGTATATATATATATAGAGAGAGAGAGAGAGAATAATGGAGGAAAGAGGCCAAAGGAGGGGATTTCCTCCTATGGAGTCGAAAAAATACAACCTTTATCATTTTTTCCGACGATCGGCATCCTTCATCATCATCATTATCATCTAAGATGTGCATACACCAAATTTCATGTGATTCCACCACTTTTTCACCGTTGAATTAGCAATGTAAAAAATTCTATTGTCGGCAAACCATTAATTTTGCACTAAGTAAATCAACGGTGAAAAAATGGTATAATTACATGAAATTTGGTATATCCACATCTTAAATGATAAAGATGAAGGTGATGTATATCGATCGTCGCAAAAAATCATGGAAGGTGCATTTTTCCGACGCTATAGGAGGGAATTCCCTCCTATGGTATCTTTCCTCCATTAACCTCATATATATATATTTATATAAATATATTTATATATATATATATACCCATGAGGATAACTGTGAGATGATATGATGAGATGAGGATATGATGGAATAAAATGACACGAGTCGATATGTTTTGATATGAGGATGCGAGGCAATATATGTATGCTAAGATACGATAAGAGATGATCTATATGATGATATGAGATGAGGTGATGTACGTGATGATAGATCCGTACTTTTGATTTGATGATACCGTACGAAGGATTATACCGTACGTGATATATTGTACATGATGATAGATCCGTACTTTTGATTTGATGATACCGTACGAGGGATTATACCGTACGTGATACTATGAGGATGGATCGCCGACTTATGAATGTATCGACTCGGAAACATATTGTTTTAAATCACTTAAGTAGATATTAGGATATATGTAGAACTATAACTATTTTCAAAACCAACGAATCGTTATGCACTTTTAAATGACAAGCTTAAGGGATGTTACGGATTTTCAAATAGTATCTTTTTCTCAAAAATACCATAGACCCATTTTCAAAAACAGTGATTCGTACTATTTAAACTATAACCGTATGGTTCATATGTAGTTACGTATTTTATATTGTTCATGTTTACGATTTCCCTTATTCTACTTACGTTTGTATTATTTTCCTTTGCGACATACATACCACGTTTCTTGTCCTTATCTTGTATGACTTCGTCTGCTAGGACACAAGCACCATTACCGATGATGCGCATGTTGCAAGTACACAGACTTACCAGCTCACACACACATTATCGATAATTGCCATGCCACGTACACATTAGAAATTTCTATGTCGTTGTATTGTTTTCTAACTTGTAGAATTATAGTTATTATTTAGTACTTATTACGGCACATGCTAGTTCAGATATTGCACTTCCTTACCTAGTTACATGACATGCTTATATGAAAACACCAGATATACTTTGCAGTACTGTTCTGTGCTTGTACTTACTGTTCCTTCGTGGTTACATGCATCTAAGATTCTGTTTTCAAGAGATTTCTGGATTTGAGAACCGCAGATACATTTTTAAAGTCTTATGATTGTTTTAAAAACGCAGTTTCTCTTGATATGATATTTCAATTTCCACCATGGTTTTCTCGGTGTTGAGCTATGATGATTACCTAATTTGAGGAGTGAGGAGTTACCGTCTACGAGTACATGGTGGACCTGGTACGGTATCCCAGGGCAAGAAGATCGTATAGAAAGGCATTGATCCCGACAGGGGAACACTACCTACCGGTGATAGTTTGGACTCGGCGGATATTCGGAGGATACCGACTGGAGTGATATGAGACAGATAGATGTGAGGACTGATCTGATGAGACGGTGCCTGAAACATGAGGATTTACGCGCCGATACTAGACATGAGTTTGTAAGGCTCTGGCAGTTCCCCGGCCGTTAATCCGAGGCCAAATGCGGAATAAAAACTTTTTAAACTGGCGCTATCGTAACTCTACAACCCGGATCGTTCCATTAACCGTAAACTAGTAAACTGTAAAAGAGTTTGGAGAGATTATACCGATCGATCCGTGTCTTTTGGTCTTCAATCTCTGCGCCAAGCACCTCGCTGCTGTGCCGACGAAGTTCGCTCTCTGATCTCGCTTGTCGAAGTGACTCCACGTCAAGGATTCTTTATACGGGCTCCCGCTTCAAACCGAAGCAACTCGGATATCAAGTTTTCTAAAAGAAATTACCAAGATGAAGTAGAAATAGTGTGTGATTACTTTGTCTCAATACAATCTAGGATTCTCAACACATGAGAGGGATAGAGTGGAGGTTGAAGATGATGCCCATGGTGGAAGTTACGAAGCTTAAGAGAAAGAAAACTAGTGAGCAAAAACCAACACCCAAAACAAATGAGATGGCTGCCCTCTTTTTGTCAAGTGAGTGTTTTGATATTTTGTATTGTGTTAATAAGCCTCACACACTCACAAAATATCTCTACACTCACACACTCACAAAATATCTCTACACTCACACACTCACACACTTACAAAATATCTAAAAGGCTCACCCAAAATATCTTATCCATGACAAAACCATGTCATGCCAAGAATGAGTCCCAAATTCCACCACATTAAACATTTAATCTAAATTTTTAAATCAAGAAAATAAATGGCATCAACTAAAGAAGTCTTGTAACAAATTACAAGAATACCCCGCATCCGTATATACATACCCGCATCCGTATTCCGACTGAATACGAATACTACGAGACGAAAGTAATCCAACCAATCTAATAATAGGATCCGGCTTAAACCAAAGCCCACTAGTATATGATCCGTCCGATCATGATCCGTGCACGAGTGCACGTATATGATCGAACCCAGCCATAAAACCATACGGCCTCTACAACGTTTCACCCGAACTGGGAAACTTTCTGTGGGGTACTCTAAAGACTCGTCAATACTCTGGCAGTGAGTTTAACCACAAGCACGTCAGTGGCACTAGCTGTACGTAACGGCTGACCATGTATTGAGTGAAAGGGAAGCTGACGAGCGAACTCATCCTGAAACCCTACTGAGCCTATCGGTGACAATATCTATACAGTCCGGTCCGTTCGTCTATGAGTATCGCATATTGGGCCTAGGGTGTTGGTAAATGTCAGACCCCCAATAGCGGTATAAATCATGTCTGAGTGTAGCCCAGAACACTCTGAGAAACTACTGGAATACCTACCAGTAAATCTTGCTTGCCCTGGCCAGGGTTTTTGTGTAATGGCTCTTCTAAACACAGCGCGATCTCATCCTCAATACCGAGAGAGACGAATCCCCTGCCGATCCGCTCACTGCCTCCATGTGGCTCGGGACTGTACCCAACTAAAACCTGTTTGCACGACTCCTTTGAGCCGTGGTAGGGTAGTAATCAAAGCACAGTGGGAACTCACACGAGACAAATGATGATCTCAGGTCGATAGACTAACCTGTACACATGTCACCAAGGAACTGCTATCTGACGATAGGTATAATACCAACTAGCATATTCCCGGCGAGTCTGTCCGGTGTACTCATAACCCAATGAGCACCTGTATACTATCTTAGGTGAACCAACTGACACCAATGGCTTATGAGACCGGCCATCGCCCCTCGTCGGGGTCTCGATCCGTATATACTAGTCTACTCTGGAGTATCGATGCCCTGTCTCGAAACTCCTTCGACTAGGGACACTTTAAAGATGTGCTTATAGACTACCCAACTCTCACGTATATGATCGCCATCATACTGCTGGTAGTCAAGAAAGAATCCTAAGGGCTCTATCAACGTGTAATAATGATCTGTAATGTCACCGAAAGCATGTACACGATGATAAAGACAAACCAGATAGCATACTATCATCTCGAGTAAGACTGTCCTACCGGTATAGGTCCTCCCTCAATCATTGCAATCACGTGCCTGCGATCCAATAATTGACTTTGAGGACACTATATCCAACAATCTGCCACTTGCACTTAAGGCTAATTATTGCGATGTCGCATACTCACAGCTCGTGTGATACCGAACACCCAACTTCTCTACTGATCAGTCTGACAAAGCTTGTTTGTGAAACTATTGCGTTCGAAAAATAGTCTCAGTGAGCGGATCCACTCTGATGTTTCTTTCTATATCTCTCTTTATCTCAAGTTTGCGGAGAAAGCCATCTCCCGAAATGAGCAATACCTGTCTTAAAATATATCTAGATATCTGATGGGACCTAGTTCACAAATGAACTCCAAATCCAGCAAACTTCTTAGACTGTATCGTCAACTGAATTTAATCAGTATCCTACGTCATGCCTCCCTCAGTATCTGCTTGGACTATCTGTCCAAACTATTGCCCCTCGTCAGAGGAAAACTATAACTCTGACAGTCACTCTGTCATCCAGGGCACCATGGAAGCCTGGAATGATAACCGTCTCTTGAAGGAGGCTACCGTTATCAAATCTCTAGAACATCCACTTATGTTCTAAAACTGCTTCCGAACATTTCTTCAGGATTGGATTAATATCAACTTATTGCATCTAGTGCAAAAACAACATCTGGTGTGGTACTTGACATCTTATGATCATTTTCTAGTTTTGGTGTTTGGATAGATTACTAGGGTTTGTTTCTATTGCCCTCTCGATAATTTTTATTTTTCGGATCCGCATCGGCCGTGGCTGCTGCAGCGAGGGCACTAGGAACTTACACATCTGCTGGTGGTTAGAGATGAGTCATCATCCCGAGCATACTTTGGAACAAATGGTCCGTCTTGTCCATTTGGGCTTCCATTTCTGCAGCTTTTTTGTCCTTTTAGGAGCATGCGCTTCAGATAGTCCGTATCAGACTCCTGCTTCACTATTTTCTCGGAAGATTCATCCAGATTTGCATCCGACGGAGGTCTTATAATTTCTGTTTCCTGAACCATCAACTTTTGCAACTTCTAGGGATCCTTTGTTACAGACCATGTGATCGGTCCGTAGGAGACAGAAGTCTTGCTTTCGTCCTTGGAGTTCATCATATAGATAGTGTGAACTACCAAACCTCCAGATTTGGAGTGTTTGTTGTGTTGACCCTCGGAGTTTGCCTTAGAACTTTGCATCTTGTATGACCTCTCTCTTTTGTGAGAGGCCGACTTCAGAGGAATCATTATAGCAGGAACCTCCTTTGGTTGATAGGAAGAGCGTTTGTCATAGCTCCTCAGATTCTTGGGTTGGGAAGAGTAATCCTTATTGATCACTGACCCATTCACTTCTTTCTAGACCTTTTGAATGGCTGCGGAAAGTTGCTTCACCAATCGAACCAATTTTGGTTCGTCATTCCTCTTTGTGGGAGGTGGAGTTTTCATCAATATAGGAGTTGGAGAGTTGCGCTTCACTATGTTCAGCATCTCGAAACTGTTCCCGGTTGGAATAGCAGCTTGCATCATTGGAGTTGATAGGGTTAACCCAGATGGCGAACTGCCCCATCCTGCCTTACTCGGCTCTAGTATCGACGTCGAGCGTTTCTGGAGACAGGAGCCTCTTATGCCTTGGGAGCCTCCTGTATTTGCCCCCTATATTGGTGTTGTCCTTCAGCAAGCGCCAGTCGTTTGAAGACCAATTGTCTCGGCAGAGTAGGAGATGCCAGTCTGTGGAAGACAGAAGGCTTGAGAGGTGAAGCACCCTTTGGCTCCTTGGAAGTAGCAGGGGCTGCAGGTGTCAGCATCTTAGCGACAATCTTTCTTAGAACGGCCGGGACGGTTGGAGCGTCCGGAGCAACAAAGCTCAGCCTCTTGAAGAGTGATTCCTTCCTAATTGTGGGCTTGTCGGAGGGGCCCATAGAGCTTATAGTCAGCTTCTCGAAGGCCAAACCTTCAGGCTTGGCAGGCTTCTCAGAAGGGCATGCGGAGGTGGTTGTCAGCCCGTTGATGACCGACCTTCTTGGTGCTTCCTCCTTTGCTGTTGGGGAACCAAAGATGATGGATGGAGGCAAGGTCCCAAAGAAAATCCCCGCCATATTTTGAGGGGCCGGGATACAGAGAACCGTGGCTGCTTGTGAGCCATATTAGACTCCACCAGATGGGGTGGAGTCAGCATAAACGTTGTTGCAATTGTTGCAGATGAAGGCCATTGGATCTGTATGGAAGTGAAACACCAAACTTTAGTATCCCAAACCCCAAAGCCTTCATAAACATAATATACTGCGATTAATTCGCAAAACACGACACATCAAGTGTGGAGTGAAAAGAGAAAAAGGTCCTCCCGGACATCCTAGAATCTATTTACCGCCTAAAACTGGGAAGACGAGCGTCTTTCCTGAATTTAGGGGAGGATGCTATATAGAACATATCCATTCACCTATCCAAAGGTACCAAGTTGATTTATGGCACCATCTATCGGAGGTTTGGATAGATACGACCGTTTTAGCAGAATTATCAGATTCCTCATCATTTGAGGGGTTTTTGATTGTGGGGACGCTCTTTCCTGCAGGCTCAAGCCCCTGCAGTTAATTATGTTATCGCAATGTGATAACAACTTTCTCCTTCTTAAGTATGTCACCTCGTGTCGTTTTATATATTATTTACTATGGGGTTGACTTTGGATTGTATACGGAGACTAATTTTGTCTCCTGTAGGGAGCAGATTAGTCCAAATCTGTAAATGTTAGATCTGAGATTAACTTAGGTAATTTCTACTATTAGTTCGAAGGGTTTAAGGATCGTTAATGTAGTTTTAGATTAAGATCGACTTAAAATGTGATTAAAGACCATTAATCTTGTTTTAGATCAAAGTCGACTTAAAATATGTATGATCATGATTTATTTTCCTTTGAAAATCAAAGAAATTTGAAACTTTGAGGGGTTAGTCTAATTTTAGACTAAATGTCGGGCTCTGTTTCCTAACAGTACTAAGTACTATGCCATATTTTATTTTGGGCTTCACATAACTCAACAGTGCTAAGCACTGGACCCAGAAGCTTAAGCTTCAAAGAGATAACTTAGCCAATATTGAGCTAAGAA
This sequence comes from Agapanthus africanus, assembly GCA_030015575.1. Taxonomy (NCBI): domain Eukaryota; kingdom Viridiplantae; phylum Streptophyta; class Magnoliopsida; order Asparagales; family Amaryllidaceae; genus Agapanthus; species Agapanthus africanus. The sequence goes on along the minus strand of JASDDO010000018.1, from coordinate 54,928,445 downwards.
ACATGTATGTAAGCATTGGGCATATGTATATAAGGTCTTGGTGCTTGTAAAATGCCTCTGGCACTTATAAGGATGACGCTTGCCACGTGGCGCTTTGCCACTGGCTCAGAGATCCTTGTATTTAGGCCACTGGCACTTAGAAATTAAGTTCTTTTATTGCATATGCCGCTGGCATTTCTTCCGCTAACGCTTGCCACATGGCACAGCCCATTAGCGCATCTGCCTCTGACGCATGCCCACGGGGTTAATAAGAAAACACCGGGTGCTTTCCATGTGGCGCATGCCTGTTGGCACTTCTGGATTAATTATATTAGCCACCGGTGCTTCTGCCGCTGTTGCTTGCTATGTGGTGTTAGGAATATGTATGCCCTAGAGGCCATTATTGTGTGATATAGTGGATGCTTGGACATATATATAGAGGACTTTCTTGCTCGGCATGATAGTATGCTATCTGCTTGCTCTTTATCTTAACATGTACACTTGTATTGTTATACTATCTCTCTGATACATGTTGATAAAGCTCTTAGGATGTTATTTTGACTACCAGGACTATGATGCAGATCATACTAGTGGGGCTTATGTAGTCCGCAAGCACATCCTTTAATAGTTCCGAGTCGAGGGAGTGTCGAGACAGGGCATCGATATTCTAGAGTAGACTAGTGTGGACGTTTCTTGACCCTGTATGGGGCGATGGTTAATTCTACATCCATTGGTGTTTGAAATCAAAGATTGTACACATGTGCTCATTATAGAATAGGTACACCGAACAGGACTCGCCGAGAACTCGTAGATGGTACCATACCTATTGTCAGATAGCAGTTCTCTGGTGACAATTGTACATGTTAGTCTGTAGACCCGAGATCGTCATAGAGTCTTGTGTAGTTCCCACTGTGCTTTGATTTCCTCCCTACCACGGCTCAAAGGAGTCATGCAAATAGGTGGATTTTGGGTATAGTCCCGAGTCACATGGAGGCAATGAGCGATAGGAGGGTTTTTTCTCTCCCGGTATAGGGAGTTGACGTTGCGCTATGCTCGATTGGCTATAACAGCCAGTCCCTGGCCAGGGCTGATGCGATTTACTGGTAAGTGTTATCAGTAGTTGTTGGCTATAGTACCCTCAATTCAATTGTTGGATCGCAGGCACGTGATAGCAATGATTGAGGGAGGACCTATACCGGCAGTACATTCTTACTCGAGATGATAGTATGCTATCTGGTTTGTCTTTATCATCGTGTACATGCTTCAGGTGATATTACATATCACTATTACATGTTGATCGAGCCCATAGAATTCTTGCTTGACTACCAGTAGTATGATGGGGATCATATACGTCAGAGTTGGGTGGTCTATAAGCACATCCTTAAAGTGTCCCTAGTCATGGGAGTTTCGAGACTGGGCATCGATACTCCAAGAGTAGACTAGTGTATACGGATCGAGACCCCGACGAGGGGCAGTGGCCGGTCTCACAAGCCATTGGTGTCAGTTAGTTCATATAAGATGTATACAGGTGCTCATTGGGTTATGAGTACACCGGACGGACTCGCCGGGAATATGCTATTTGGTATTATACCTATTGTCAGATAGCAGTTCCCAGGTGACATGTGTACAGGTTAGTCTATCGACCTGAGATCGTCATTTGTCTCATATGGGTTCCCTCTGTGCTTTGATTACTACCCTACCATGGCTCAAAAGAGTCGTGCAAACATGTTTTAGTTGGGTCCAGTCCCGAGCCACATGGAGGCAGTGAGTGGATCGTCAGAGGATTCGTCTCTTCCTGTACTGGGGGTTGATGTCGCGGTGTGCACGGGTGGCCATCAGCAGAAATCCTTGGCCATGGTAGTCGAGAATTACTTATCTAGGATCGGTATTTTCTCAGGTGGTGATAGGTTTCATACCGACACTAAATGTCAAGTTATTAGGGGTCTGAATTTATCCACCCCCTAGACTCGATATGTGATACTCATAGACAAATGGACTGGACTGTACGGATATTTTCACTGTCAGGCTCAGTAGGGTTTCAGGATGAGTTTGCTCGTCGGGCTCTCTTTCGCTCAATATCAGGATAGCCATTACATACAGCTAGTGCTACTGACGTGCTTGTAGTTAAACCTACTGCCATCGTATTAACGAGTCTTTAGAGTACCACACAGAGGGTTTCCCTAGTTCGAGCGAAACGTTGTAGAGGCTGTATGGTTTTATGGCAGGGTTCGATCATAAACGTGCACTTGTGCACGGATCATGATCGGACAGATAATACTAGTAGGCTTTTGTTTAAGCCGGATCCTAGTATTATATTGTTGGATTACTTTCGTCTTGTTGTATTCGTATTCAGTCAGAATACGGATGGGGGTATGCATATACGGATGAGGGGTATTCTTGTAATTCGTTACAAGTTTACTTTAGAAATTGCCATTTCATTTTGGATTAAACATATTGGTTTAAATGTTTATTTGGTGAAAAGTGTGACTCATTATTTCTAGCATGCTCACTTGCATGCATTTCACATAGGTGTGACTTATGGTGGGTCATGGGTGACATGCTAGGGTTTTTTTTGTGGTGTAAGATATTTGTTGTGAGCTTGGGATATTTTTTCATGAGTTGATTTTCTTTAGTTGCTCACAAACAAATACTCACACAACACACAAAAATAAGAGGCAACCACTTTCTTTACTTGACTTTCTCTTTTAATTTTTCTTGAGCTCACATTTCTTCTCCCATGGCATCTTCTTCATCCTCCACCCATACCTTCTCATGAGTTGAGAATCCTTGGGTGTTTTGAGACAAAGTAATCACACACACTCTCTACATCATCTTGGTTATCTAGGCTAGCAAACTAGATACCCGAGTTGCTTCGGTTTTGAGGTGGGAGCCCGTATTACGAACCCTCGACGTGGATCTTCTTCGACGGAGGGAGACCGGAGATCAAACTTGATCGGGGAAGCCGCGAGGAGCTTGGGACAAAGGTTGAAGACCGAAGGACACGGATCGATTGGTATAACCTCTCTAAACTCCTTTCTAATAACTAGTATAGGGTTAATGGTACGAACAGTAGATTAGGGTTCCGTTAGTGCCGGTTTCTAAAAGTTTTTGTTCCACATTTGGCCACGGATTGATGGCTGGGGCGCTGCCGTAACCCAATATGGTATCAAAGCCAACCTATTAATCTCATCCTAGTTTGTTTAGACGATGCTAAGGTATCAAAACTGAAACAACCCTGAAACAACACCATCTAGTATTCCATTCTCTGTCAAATTTTTATGGTCTTCTAAAAATATTTAACAACTGCAGAAAACTACATGTATGACTACTAGAACACACACACCAAATATGAGCCCCTAACTCCCCTACTAGACCGGCAAGAATGGAAAAAATTCCGATGTGGCCGGTTTTTCTAGGGAACTGGGACTTCATTTTTGGCGTGTGGTTTAGACTCTGGAATATTGGTTCAGTGGTATTGCTAGTTTAGCCCAGTTTGGATATGGTTTTATCTATTTGTTTAGGGCTATTCGGGGTTATTTCAAAGTCGATATTTCTAACATTGTTTAAAGTTTATAGTACATGTATTTCTATCTGCGACCGTGAATGTTATTAGAGCGGTACAACTTTTCTAATTGCTATAGTTCTTTTAGACGGGTTTGCGAACGTGACATTCACGTTGATATTTTGTGTTGTTCTGTGTTGTTGCGGAATCATCGTGGTGGATAGCTTGGTTGTAATGATAGTACAGTTTAGTTTCATTTGTACATTTGATATCGCGGGTGAGCGTCCTACATGTGGGCTGTAGTTACTGCCTACTTGTATATTATTTGTTTGGGGCACGACCGGGTTGAGGTCGATATCACCGTTGTACATATTTTTCTTTTCTATACTAGGATTACCCCGCGAAGGAGTGCATGGATAGCTGGGTTTAGGAGGGCAACGGGTCTACATCTCATGGCATTGAGAAGGAGGGGGCCTCACTCTAGAATTGGTGGGCTATTCGCCGCACTCGTAGGGGGTACAGGTTGACCCAAGGAGGAGTGCTTAAGTTACCGGATTCCGTGAAGTGCAGGGTGGCCCATTCACTTTGATGAAGGGGGCTACCTCGCTTCTGGTTTTGGTGCGTAACTTGTCGCACTCATAGGGGTCTAGGTTTTCATTACACAGCTATCCACACAACCAGGGGAACGTCGGCTTTCACTTGAGGCTCAAAGGAAACCCAGGGCTGCCAGATTATCTGTATTGTTCTGTGATGCTTATCGCTTTTCTGTGATGTTGCATTTATCATGCCTGGAGCGATTATTAAATATTGTTATATATATACTAGTAGATGTTGTATATGTTTTACACCCTCGCTAGTCCAGCCTCCGTTGTGTCGTTAGTTAAGTAACCTAACGGGTGATGACGGGGCCCAGTGCCGAATGCGGATGTTGTATATGCTTTGATTCAGATCAATGCAAGGAAAATAGACCCATTCGATGTTGTTGGAATAAATTTTCAAAAGCTATTATTGCAATGAAGTTTTCTTTTCTTTGCACAGCGGTATTCGGTTATGAATATCCAGCACCTCATTCGACGAGGCAAGAGCTGAGATCCCCTCATCGGGAGTGACCTCTTGGGCAGAAGTTTGCGTCAGGGTAATAACTTCATTATAGTCGATTACTTTTTGCTTTGCATCACGGTATTCAGTGGGAATATCCTGCACCTCATTCTATAAGGAAAGAGTCGAGACCCCTTCACCGGGAGTGACCTCTTTAGCAAAGGTTTTCGCCACTATATATTTGTAAAAAACTATCCGGTTCCTTCAACGATATTAAGTTCATTACGTTAAAAGTTTTTCGCCAAAAACCATTCGTAACCCTCCATCATTTCAAACGGGTAGCACTTAGTATTCATGCTATGTTTGTTGGCCTTCGTCAAGGTATAGTGTATGGTAGTTGCTTGTTACTTTTCTGTTGCATAGATAGATGCGTTGGTTTGGGACAGTCATACAGCCTTGTTGGCCTTCATCAAGGGCGAGTACGGGTGGGTTCAAATTAACCTGGAAAATGACGGGTAGAACTTGACATGTGACTTATGATTGTTGGCCTTCGTCAAGGTCATAAGAGTATGGGGTAAAAATCACATCGGGAGTTTCAAACATACTGGAAACTTACCAGATATGCGCATACCTTCTGGAGTGTGATAACTTGAGTGGATTCCATCAGGTTATCATGCGATGATAGTTAGATCCCGATTCCCACTGATGAGTTGGTTTACTCCTCGGGTGATTTTAGATGATCCCGACTAATTCTTCTTTCGGGTTTGGAGGAGAATTTGAGAATAAGTGAGAGACATCCTAATTAGATAAAGTGATTAACCATTCTGATCTAGGTTAGAGTGCACGCTGAGTGTTTCTTTTCTCTCTCTCTTTGGCAGCGACTATTGCCTGACCCTAGACTATAACTCAGTAACCAAGATAACTGAACATTCTTAAAACACATTGACTTTTGGATTGTCAGAGTTGCATACTTCATTGCCACTCCTACTTTTACCCTTTGCTTTTCTCCGGAACATTCTGTATCACTACGAAGATCCATATTTATTGGATATGACCATCGTATAGTTACATACGAACTTGAAGAAACATGTTTCAAATCCGAGAATAGTTTTCGGTTCTGGAGAAAATGAATAGGACTATTCAGTTGTCTTTTCCTTTTACCTTCTCTCAGATTGTGAGGGCTCCTAAGATTTGGAGAGGGTACACCTATTGCACTTACTGGATAGTCTTCTTCCAAACCATAGGCAGGTGTTGAAAGGTGGGGAAGGAAGAAAACAAATTAGCCTAAGTGTGGTGTATAGAAGGTAATAGGTAAATACAAATAAAAGGATTAGAAAGAGGGAAAAGTAAATTGCGACTGCTATCATTCACGACCAAACCACGTATATCATCGCCACTCCTACATCACTTTTGGATTTCTCCAGAACACACCGTATCACTACGAAGATCCGCATTTATAGGATAATCCGTCGTATACTTACATACGTACTCGAAGGAACCTGTTCCGGTTCGAGGATGGATTCTGGTTCAGGAGAAATAGAATAAGGATTATTAAGTTGTCTTTTATCTTTACCTTCTCTCAGGTTGCGAGTGCTCGTAGGATTAGGAGAGTACACCTATTACGCTTTTGGATAGTCTTCTTTCAAACCATAGGCTGGTGCCGAACGGTAGGGAAGAAAGAAAACCATTTAGCCTAAGTATGGTGTACAGAAGGTAATAAGTAAAGACAAATAAAGGGATTTGGAAAGGTGGCAAGAAAATATGTGGTTACAGTCATGAATCTGGTTAATGGAAGAGGCATTCCTAGGAATACCCGGATACCCCTTCGAAACATTTTCATGTTTCAGTTTCACTGTGAATTGTTAATTGAAAATTGATTTCCTAATTAGATTCTTATTCCAGGATATTTATTTACCAGGTTTGATTCTCACATCTGTATGGTATTACAGATGATGAGTGGGAGTAAGATATTGGGAATTAGGTGATTATATCCTCATTATATCGGAATTCATTGTAATTGGTGATATTTGAGAAAATCACCTGGGTTTTTGCCGGACGACAAATATTTGGTTTTGAATATCCGTAGTTATGCACTAGTTTCAAACTGATATATCTGTACGTTTATTTTATAAAGTGAGATATAACTTTTTGAAATTATGTCCATGACATTTACCTATATCAGTTGATGATTGGGTAAGGAGTATTAAACAACGGAGTAATTCTTCTTAACCATAGTAAGTTTTCAACCTACGACACACAAGGTTTGAGTTATTCAACTCAGGGGACTTATACAAAGTATTGTATGTTGTCCAGTGTCCATTAGGACAGAGGGGTTGGTGCTCGTACTATATTCTGTTTACTTGTGACTTCTTCAGTTTTAGACACGTATTTCGTTGAAATACAAGGTCCAAGTTTTGAGAAGTATAGGTACAAGAATAAAGTAGAGAACCATGTGTTGCAAGTATCGGGATTCTTCAAGGTGGTCGAACATGTAGATACTTGTGTTTGATATTCTGTTGATAGTAATGGTTTCGAGAACTTGCTTCTCTTTCAGGTTACTCATATATGGATGCACTCCTAATTGGGTAATGCCGATCGGTCTCTTTCCATTTATTTTACATGCAGTGGAAACAGCTGCATGATTTGAATCTGGTTTGAATTAAATCAGTGCCTCTGTTTCTATATTGTATATAAAATGGTTTATATCTTAACAATGTTAAGGTATATGGAGTTGTCCGGCTTATGCTTAAAGCCAGACTCTGGATGACTCAAGGCATATTTCTGTAATGACAGTTTTTGGGTTATCCCGGGCTATGATGAGGGTTATCTTTCTACCATCCGGAAGATCAATAGTGATATTGTTCTTGACTCGCCACAGTTTTCGCAAAATGGATTTTTTCAGAAAATAGTAGTGGGAGTATGGAAGAACTGGAAATGATTCCAGAACCACAAACGATTACTGGAAATTTAATAGAATCTAAAGATTCAATCAGGGTTTGACATTTGTAACACTTTGAATTCCGTTAGGAATGTTTTCGCGTTAATTAGCATTTGTGTGTGTTTTTCATAAAAACCCGAAAATCTTATTTTCTTTCTCGACTAGTGATAATCGTGTTGTGAAGGGTTATATATATATATATATATATATATATATATATATAAGGTTATTAATTATAATTTGGTTGTGTTTACCCTAATTGGAAATTTTTCCTTAATTATTACTTAAGCAAGGTTTAGTGTAGTGCACATTCACACTTAGCATTTTTTTGTGACTTAGGTTTTAAGTGGTAATGATTGAAAGAATTAGAGTTAACCGCAATCAAGACGGTGTCGCTATGCAGCTAGCCGGTTGAGCACGGGTCGATCCACAGGGAGATGGTTGTTATGTCCTTTCTTGTCTTAGACGAGTCAATAAAGAATCTGTATGAGCTTGTTTGATCTAACCTATGTGTTTATCTGCAAGTATAAAGTTGTTAAGAAAGGATACAAGATTATAAGCTAAAGAAATCCGTACTCAAAACCTTTGAGCCGAATCTTGACCAATTGAAGCTAAGCAATCGGCAACAACGTGGATTAGGGGATTTAAGCGCGGTATTCGTGGAATCCGGCTTATTTACCCTTGTCCTTCCGTTCTTGTCTCTTGCTTTTGCCTCCGGCCAAACCGAACGCAACCGGTCGCGGTTAGGAATCACCGTTACCTTGTCAGGGTACGGTGCCTAACGGAGCGCTTGCGTATGGTTTGGGCGAAGTTCAAATGGAAAATAACGGGAAAAGGAATTGGCAAAGAAATATTAACTTATAATACCGTATTTCTTCTTAACAATAATAATTACAACATTCACAAAATGAACAAAAGAGAACAAAAAGAAAAGAACAAAGAAAAGAAAAGATACAAGTATTAAAGTGCATGAATAAAATTGCAAGTAATAAAAGCAAGAATGAAAAATGCAAGTAATAATTAAGCAAATAAAAAGAACACGGAAGTAGAACCCAAGCCAAGCATGTGCTCAATAGCCAACCCTTAAACTTGCAAGCTCAATGAAGAGGTTGCAAGATCAAGGGAAGGGTAGAGAACGCATGTGAAGTGAAGAACTAGTCCCGTGAGAAAATACGACCCTTGAGATCAATAACTAACCCTTACCCATTCAAGCTCAATGAAGAGGTTGAATGAGCAAGAGAAAGCAAGAATCTCAAGGGGGAGCAAACTAACAAGAAAGATAAAAAACCCTCATCTTCATTAATCTTCCACTCAAAAAGCTCTCACTACAATTTTAATGGAGAAAGAATGAAGAAGAGGAAGAAGAAGAACAAAATTACACAAAAAAGAGACTAAAGAAAAGCTCCCTTGGTTTGGCTCAGATCTGCTGTATTTATAGGCAGGAGAATGGAGTTCTAGGACAACCAGCAGACACAATATGAAGTACCCAAACTACCCAGAAAAAACGACAAGGAGTGGGCCCCACCTAGCCGCTGATGCGCGGCCAATACCCCCTATTGGCCGCTCATCCGCGGCCGTACTGGTGAATTGGGTGGTCAAATTTGGTGGCTCTTTCTGGTTTGTCTTTTCCTCGTGTTTGCAATCTTCATATTGCACAGAAGTCTTCAGAATATTTGCAGATTTCAAAGTCCAAGATTACACTATCTTTTCTTTACTTTTGACTTTATCTCCCTCGAGCTCCGCGCACCCATTGATTCTTGTGCAGCCCACCTCATGCTCTGTGCTTGTCCCAGACATGAATGACTACTGTCACATTTCTTGTATCGGGAACCGGTACTCGGCACTGGACGGATATGGATGACCGGAACCCGGCTTTTATCTGCTGTGACAGATGTTCCGTATTTTGCCGTAACTGTGGAGATTTCGTCCTGATTTGCAATATTTGTACTGGAAACCTTTATTCTGTAAACATGTAACAAACACGGATTAAAAGTACCTACCTATAAACACACGAGCGTAAGAATGGGCGGTATAAAATGCAGTATTCTGTGATGAACAAATACCCCCAAACTTAACTTTTGCTCGTCCCGAGCAAAACCAATTATTCATAAAAATAAAATGATAACCGCACTTTCGCAGGGAACGCGATTGCACTGAGCGCGTGCAACAAGCCGTTAAACCTCTAGGTGTCCCTAGTAGGAGGAGTGTTGTCTCCTGAGGGTTTTTAGCGGATACTACCCACAAAATCCGGTCAAGCTAGTTTTGTAAAATAACTAAGATTCAAGCCCCTAAAGCATTGTTTCAGAAAATAACAATTCTATAATCCTAAGTTTAGACTATCGAACCTTTATTTTTCACATCTCTCTTCTTATTTAACTACAGATTTTATATGTCTTTACGTGCAGTGCAAAATAGTGTTGTTAAGTTCCCGAAAGGTCGAATAAAGTCATTATGTCACACAATAAAGCCCAGATAACAATTTTAAAAGGATCACATAAGTTTTATAAAGAGTTAAGCATTTTTCAAGTTTCGTTTTCCAGTAAAGTTTCAACTTCAGAATTTCTATCTTCCCTAACAGGAAACTAGGTCTTATTCTTCACTCCACCTTTTTCTTGTTTTCATTTCATACACACCCCTGTGAACGTGCAATAGTCTTTATCATAGAGTAAAACCTTCATATCTCCGTTAAATTTTTTTTATTTTTATAAAAGCTTGTCTTTTATCAAGATTATTCTCACACAAAGAACCGTTAGGAATTTTAACTCGGAGAGAACACTTGCTTGACTTTGTTTTTATCTGGACTTTCTAGGCTTCTTAGCGAGCTTTGGGCCAATGCACCCAAACCAGTTGGTTTTAGGGCATTAGGTGTAGAAACACCCCAGCGGACTTAATTACTCAAGTTACCTAGGTCCAAAAACAAAAGACAGTTTGACGTGAAAATCAGATGATTCAATACGAACGGAGATATAACCGGTAGTTCAATTATTTTTTTGGATAAAAGACGTGTTTAGTGGGTTTGGTGTGTAATCTTTCCAATCAAGTTTCCGATGGGTTATTTTTCAGACTTAGCTCCAATTATGGCATCAATAACATTCCTTCATATTCGCTTTACTTCATAAACTATTCTTGACATTACTTATTTCAGAACAAACCTATTTGATCCTCAGAAAATCATTTATCTGTTTAAAAGTTTAAACATGAAAGACTTGTCATCTAATTCCCAAGACTCATAACACGTGTAGTGTAATGTAAAGACGTATATCAGCTATAGTTAACTTCAAAGGAGAGTTATCTTTCAGGTTTTCAAAATCCAAACATAGGATTTAGTTATTCCTATCTTTTCAAACAAAAACCGTCGAATGTTGAATCAGAGTTCTTCCACAAGCTAACTTGACAAAAAAGTTTTTATATTTTTAGAAAATTTTCAGATTTTTATGGATTTTATGGATTTAATATGCAGATGCAAAATATACATATGAATGCGAAGGAAGAAAGCTTACCGAGCACACCCCCAAACTTAAACTTGACAGTGCCCTCACTGTCAGGCTATACCAAGAGGGTTAAAATTGCCGGCGCTTCCTAGAAACAAATTATATACAAAACAAAAAGGAAAAAAAAATATATACAAAAAATTGTCCCCCCAAACTTAAGTAAAACAGTGTTTCCACTGTTACGCGTTGAAATTCAGGATTTAGGGGGGAAAGAACAGTATCAAGCTATACAAGGCCTTACACAGGCCAAAAGTGAGCACCAACCATTCAAAGATTTTATCGCTATAATGTACAGGTTGGTGGAAGAAGGCGTAGAGAAAAGAGAAGGACAATACGCGAGACCGTATGCGAAGAGAAGCGGGATACGGTCTCGGTATATGAGAGGAAGAAGAATGGCGGAAGGGAAAAAGAAGTGGAATACGAACTTGAGGGTGCAAATGGAGTAAATAGATTAGCACAATTTGGGATGACCGATGTGTGAAAAGCGATTGTGCTAATATATTTACTCGTCGAGAAATGGGGTCAAATCCCTCAAGATTCATGAGAAACCATGGGTACGCCGAACTTGGTAAACCAGACATACGAAATGAAAGGGAGACGGTTTCTTGCATAGTCGGAACGATGGAAAGGGTGGAGGGAAGTGGTTGAGGAAGGTTATCGGTTAAAGGTGCAGGAGGGTGTACACAGTCAGTGGAATGGATAGGATGAATTGGAAAATCCGACTCATCAATTATAACTGGTTCATCCTCAAAACTATCCTCAGAATTCTCCTCAACGTTAAGCTCATCCATGCCTTCATCATCAATATCAAGACGCATATGAAGTTCGGGAAAAACATTTAATGACTCGGGATGATGATTTGAAGAGAAAAACTCAGCCAAATCTATGGGTTCATCATCCAAAATATTCCCAGCGTCAATATCCTTAATCAAGTGAAAGTCAATTTTCTCAAACACCTCATCAAAAGCATGGGTTTCAATCAATTCAGGTTCTAAGATGGAGGTGTAGAGGTCAAAAGGATTAGGATCGGTTCCACTTGGAAGAGACCCTTCACAATCGGGCAAATCAAACACTACGAAGTCACACAACTCATTCATCATTCTATCTTCAATTGATAAATCATGTGGGATGCTCGATAGACTTTCAAAACAGGAGTTGTGGGATTCAATTTGGGACGGGTAGGTTTGATTTGGAAGGGGGTACATCTCACTCTCTCCACTCAAATTCACAGCCTGTCCTGCCGCCTCATCATACATTGAAAAAGTTGGAGCTAGTTGAAAACTAGCTACCGGGTCACTAGGTTGCATGAGGGCGGCCATGGACGCATTCAAATCCATCATCTGTTGGCTTGACGCTACCCTAAAGTCTTCCAACGACTGTTCCAGACTAGACATGGGTTGTGATGGGGTTTCAGTAAAAGATTCAAAGTTATTTGGATACTGAAAACTCCCAAACGGCTGTTCTGAAGTAATGTCTAGGGAAGGTGGAAAAGTAGGGTAGGATTGGTAGGAAATGGATGGCTGGACAGGAGTGGGATCAACATTGGGATAAGAAGGTGAATGGAATTGTTGATCCCAAGAATTTGTAGTGGTGAAAGAAGTGAAAGATCGGCAACGGGATTGTTCAATTCGTTCAGCAAGAGACATTGGTCTCGGGGTTACAACCGGACTTTCAAAAGGGGTATCAACGCAAGAAGGGGTGAATGTTTGAAACGGTTGATACGAAGTGGATTGCGGGGTCCAGTTGTTCGTCCTAGACGCGTCTATCCGATCTCTCAATGAAATTTTTGGCATGGATGGATCGTTCGAAGTTCGGCCAAAACAAGAACCGTAGGAAGTTATTTCTGGTTGTGGGTACCAAAGTTCGGCAAGAGTTTTGCGAGGTGGGGTACCCATGATATGAAGAGAGAATGAAAGAAAGGAAGAGAAAAGGAGAGGAAAAAGAATGTGAGTTTTTATTTTTTATTTTTTATTTTTTAACAAAAGAATGAAATATACATAAAAAGAATATGGACAAAAATAATCACGACACAAAAATACCACACACTTAATCGTTCTAGGGTTTACCTAGGTCAACTAGACCTGCTCCAGAACTTGATTGTCGAAGTAAAACTGTGTCGAGAAACAGGCTCAAGATACACTGATCACGAGGCCAGGTAAGTGCAGAGATAAGGGGAGGTTTTCCAACGCTTTCGCGAAGTTCCTTAATTAAATAACCCTTTCTCTTTTGGCGGTTTCGCCGTTAACACTTTCCTAGACACCCCGTAAACAATATACCGTTAAGCAAGCTTCTAAATACAGTTAACTTCTCCTAGTGAGCGCGAAGTCCTTAAGGCTTAAAGTCTAATTTCTTTTAAAATTTGTGCAGGTAATCGTTATGCTTAAGTTCGTGATTTGTGGGCCACGGAAAAGGTGATGAAATCCTTTACCGTATGTTGTGGGGTTCGCTTGCCCTTAAGTCCGTATTAATGTATGCAATGCGCAATTCAAAAATTCTATAAAGAATCAAACAATCGTTTTTTAGTTTAAGCGCGGCGCTGCAACAAATACGGGTTAGTCAATTTTTTTAGCGCTTGCTAGCGAACTTGCAAAGAATCCTGCAAAGAATAGTATATTGGAAGCGTCGGATTTGAGAAGAAGGTGTTAGAAAAATACGTACCGTTAAGATTTTGGGTTAGGAAACCCCCGTTGAATCAAATCCGGTAAGCTTGAAAGGTTCGCTTGCGCGGGTCAAACTACCCGGATCTTTGGCACTGTACTTTGCAATCACCTTAGCCTTGAATATACACTTTGCTCCCCACAATCGCAGTTTGCAAATCTGCAAAAGTCTGCACACTTGCCCACAAAAATTAACAAAAAAAACAAAAAGATTTTTTTTTTATTTATTTACAAAAAGAATATTAACCCGAATAACAAGAAAAGAAATACGCTACCGTCTCCCCGGCAACGGCGCCATTTGATTGAAAGAATTAGAGTTAACCGCAATCAAGACGGTGTCGCTATGCAGCTAGCAGGTTGAGCACGGGTCGATCCACAGGGAGATGGTTGTTATGTCCTTTCTTGTCTTAGACGAGTCAATAAAGAATCTGTATGAGCTTGTTTGATCTAACCTATGTGTTTATCTGCAAGTATAAAGTTGTTAAGAAAGGATACAAGATTATAAGCTAAAGAAATCCGTACTCAAAACCTTTGAGCCGAATCTTGACCAATTGAAGCTAAGCAATCGGCAACAACGTGGATTAGGGGATTTAAGCGCGGTATTCGTGGAATCCGGCTTATTTACCCTTGTCCTTCCGTTCTTGTCTCTTGCTTTTGCCTCCGGCCAAACCGAACGCAACCGGTCGCGGTTAGGAATCACCGTTACCTTGTCAGGGTACGGTGCCTAACGGAGCGCTTGCGTATGGTTTGGGCGAAGTTCAAATGGAAAATAACGGGAAAAGGAATTGGTAAAGAAATGTTAACTTATAATACCGTATTTCTTCTTAACAATAATAATTACAACATTCACAAAATGAACAAAAGAGAACAAAAAGAAAAGAACAAAGAAAAGAAAAGATACAAGTATTAAAGTGCATGAATAAAATTGCAAGTAATAAAAGCAAGAATGAAAAATGCAAGTAATAATTAAGCAAATAAAAAGAACACGGAAGTAGAACCCAAGCCAAGCATGTGCTCAATAGCCAACCCTTAAACTTGCAAGCTCAATGAAGAGGTTGCAAGATCAAAGGAAGGGTAGAGAACGCATGTGAAGTGAAGAACTAGTCCCGTGAGAAAATACGACCCTTGAGATCAATAACTAACCCTTACCCATTCAAGCTCAATGAAGAGGTTGAATGAGCAAGAGAAAGCAAGAATCTCAAGGGGGAGCAAACTAACAAGAAAGATAAAAAACCCTCATCTTCATTAATCTTCCACTCAAAAAGCTCTCACTACAATTTTAATAGAGAAAGAATGAAGAAGAGGAAGAAGAAGAACAAAATTACACAAAAAAGAGACTAAAGAAAAGCTCCCTTGGTTTGGCTCAGATCTGCTGTATTTATAGGCAGGAGAATGGAGTTCTAGGGCAACCAGCAGACACAATATGAAGTACCCAAACTACCCAGAAAAAACGACAAGGAGTGGGCCCCACCTAGCCGCGGATGCGCGGCCAATACCCCCTATTGGACGCTCATCCGCGGCCGTACTGGTGAATTGGGTGGTCAAATTTGGTGGCTCTTTCTGGTTTGTCTTTTCCTCGTGTTTGCAATCTTCATATTGCACAGAAGTTTTCAGAATATTTGCAGATTTCAAAGTCCAAGATTACACTATCTTTTCTTTACTTTTGACTTTATCTCCCTCGAGCTCCGCGCACCCATTGATTCTTGTGCAGCCCACCTCGTGCTCTGTGCTTGTCCCAGACATGAATGACTACTGTCACATGTCTTGTATCGGGAACCGGTACTCGGCACTGGACGGATATGGATGACCGGAACCCGGCTTTTATCTGCTGTGACAGATGTTCCGTATTTTGCCGTAACTGTGGAGATTTCGTCCTGATTTGCAATATTTGTACTGGAAACCTTTATTCTGTAAACATGTAACAAACACGGATTAAAAGTACCTACCTATAAACACACGAGCGTAAGAATGGGCGGTATAAAATGCAGTATTCTGTGATGAACAGGTAACATGAAACATTTTATTTTCTTATGGCATGTCTTGTTTTCCCCCACTAAATCAAATTAAAACCCCCTTTAAAATTCAAAATTTAAATAAGAAAAGGGGAGGTATGGTGGTTAGGTGAGATTGGTGGACTTTTGACCATTCTCTCTCTCTCTTTTCTCTTTCCCTCTCTTCTAAATTTCCTGCAGAATTGCAGCAGCAAACACAACATTTTCTTCATCTCTTCTTCTTCTTTTCACTTCTCTTTTGATTCTTGCTCAAACCCTACACAAAATCTCTCATTTCCTTCACTCTAAAGCTTAGAAAAATGATTCTTTTGAGGAGTTTGATGTCAAGTCTGTGCATATGAGGGCAAAAGCTGAATTTTGAGTTCCCTAGGACCTTTTTGGAAGGTATTAAACTCAACCATGTTACCCTATTTTCATAACTTGTGTGTTTGGTTGCTAAAAATCACATTTTTACGCATTTTTAGTGCTAATGAAGGGATTTAGTGAAGTTTATATTAAAATAACCTTTTTATAGCTTGCTTAGCTTGGTAATGTGTTATTAATGTGGTTTTAAACATGGGTTTGCTTCAGGTTTCACAAATATACCCTAATGTATCGTTTTAGTGACAAATGGACTTTTTAACTAGAATTAGGCTCTGATTGAATCTGCTCGTACCCCGATTGTTTCAGAACAATTTTGTAATTACTGTAGCATGTACATAGAGTATAGAGAACACACATAAAACCCGGGAGCCCAACTCCACAGCCGGGCCGCCGAAAAATGCATTCTGGCCGCAAATTGCGGCCAGATGGGTGACCTGGGGGTTGGGGTTTGTATGGTAGGTGTCTGCTGCTATGTGAAGGCTTATGGTATATATAATTTTGTTTAATTCTTCCTGTGGCAAAATCTGGGGTCAATTACTCTATTTCTCGTATTTTAAACCTTCGCGACACGTGTGATACGTGTGTGG
This sequence comes from Agapanthus africanus, assembly GCA_030015575.1. Lineage (NCBI taxonomy): Eukaryota > Viridiplantae > Streptophyta > Magnoliopsida > Asparagales > Amaryllidaceae > Agapanthus > Agapanthus africanus. The sequence goes on along the minus strand of JASDDO010000018.1, from coordinate 54,911,878 downwards.
GTTTAGGGTTTTTTGCGTATCGCGACGTGTCGGAGTAGCTTCAGGAGCATAATCACACGTTTTAGTGTATCGCACATGCACGCGCTTGGTTCGTGACGTGGGTTACTAGTTTGACTTTAATGTCGTATTTTTATGGATTTGAGCTTATGTGTGATAATTGGTGAATTCTAGGTTTGCAGGCGAGTACGACGGATGCCGCGAAGAAGGGGAAGCAATTCGTCGGCTACACTTAGTGTGAGACTACGGTGAGTAGATATAACATCTACGGGGAAATCGCCCGCATGGCGTTATGCGTCAGAACTGATAGGACCTTGTAGCAGCATATTGCAATTTCATATATTGACTATTCATGGATACTAATTGTTGCGTACTACATTCCCTGCTACATGTATATGAACTAAAAAAATTGATAGAACACCGCACTGTTACTAACGGTTCATGTTGCACGAGCACTAATCTGCATGTTGCACGAGCACCGTTAGTAATTACCATGACGCTCACACTGTAGAATTGCCATGATCATTATACTGTAGCTCATCTTCTATATGATTTGACATGATTTTGTTACTTGTGCACGTACCTATTAGCATATCTATACTCATGCATTTTCAACTGTACCTACCTAGATAAGCTGATTTTGGTAGAAACTGAGAACTGCATGATACCTTTTGAAAACTGAATCTATTTTAAAGAGCGGTTTTCCCTTTTACTTATAGTATGACCTTGATGCATATATTACATCGCATGGATTACGCATTGGCTTTGGTTTTCATGTGATTTCCGGATTTGAGGACCGTGGGGTTATTTAAGAAAAGATGGACTATTTTGAAAACCCGGTTCCTCTTGATATGATATTTCAGTGCGTCCACTATGTGTTTTCTCGGTGCTAGAGTGACATATGAAACCCGATTCGAGGAGTGGACGAGGCTGATTGCGGGTATATGGTGGACCCGGTATGGTACCCCGGGACGAGAACAGATCTGTCGTGCAGCAGGCGATGAGCCTGGCAGTGGGACCACTACCTACCGGTGATTGGTTAGACCTGGCGGTTATCCAGAGGATACTGACCATAGTGGATAGATGGATACGGGACGACTCGTACTGCCAGGGCCGAGGGCCGATACCGCAGACGGAGCCTGTGGGCTGATCCGGACTGACGGAGCCCGATATATGAGGATTTGCGTGTCGATGCTGGACACGATTATTTCATGATATTTTGAGTACCGATATTGGGCACTCGTGATTTTCTGAGATTTACAGGATTTGAGGGCTGATGAGAGTGCCGGCGCCTGAGTTTATTGGGATTTGGGTGCATTGATGGGCACCGATTATTTTTCCACGTTGACATTCCATGTAGATATTATTTTATCCCATGCTCAGCTTTGATTACCATACATTTCATCCTGTAGTTATTTTACCTGACAGAGCACTTGCATGGTTATGCACATACTGCTCATCACATATAGGCTTTATCTGCTGGCATTTGATACAGTAGCGCAGTACGTGCATGCTCGCGATTACTTTTATATGTTATCTCTATTCACGAGTTGGCAACTCACCCCCGTCGTGCCACAGTATTTGCAGGTTGCCTTCAGAATAGTCGCGGCAGGCTGCCTTCTTACATCTTTTGGCTACAGATACCACTACAGTTGGTGCGAGAGTTGTTTTGCTGTTAGGTGGGTTGTGGTATCTGGTTACTTCTATTGCACACACTTTTGTATCTAGTATTCTCCATCTACCTTTATATGTATTTGACTTAGAGACAGTGTGAGGACGATGATGTATTTTATTTGTATTCTGGTGTCGAGCTCGTCTGAGCCGACGTTACTTATGCAGTTTATCATTCCATGATGTTTTTCACTTATTGCTCATTTCTTCGCTACGGCGTCGTATATTACTCTTATAGTGTTTGTTTCCGCCGTTAGGCGTGGTGGCTCCCGTTTGGGATGCTTTATTTCATAATATATCATTTTATTCATATCTTGTTGTGTACCCGATTTCGGGGTTAGTTTTACAAAGGAAATGCTGCCAAAATTATTAAGATGATAACTTAACTTTAAAAGAATTTTATTAAACTACTTAAGGTTTTCCAAATGATTTAACAAACATTTTCAACACTCACTACTTTTAAATGGTTTTGATTTCTGGGTTAGGCTTACTTAGTCGCGTTACGCCTGTAGACGTTGCGTGGTTAAGTGCCGGTCACGAGTCGAATTTCGGGTCATGACAAAGTTGGTATCAGAGCGTAGGTTTTACCTTTCGGAGTGTAGGATGACCCTGGTATGATGGAGTAGGTAGCTGAAGCAGAGTGGCGTAGCGTGCGTATGTTCCGTGGCATACTCACGACACGGTACTCTGCCTAAGCGACCTTGGAAGTTATTGATTTAAATTTCCTTCATGAGTATATACATTCTTGTGATTCGATTTCCATATCCTTATCGAATCCTATTTTCCTTCCAGCCATTATGCCGCTAAAGACTATGAGGGCGCAGAGAGCGACCGTGAGGGCCGAGATTAGAGTTGATTCGTCTGAGACGAGGACAGATCCGGGCAGTACACCCGTTGCACCAGAGCAGACTGTTCCTCTTCCAACAGACCAGATCGCTATGTTCGGGGCCGGTATGCAGGAGATGCGACAGGTGGTGGGGTCCAGTATGCAGGAGATGCGCCTGATGATGGGATCTCTAGTTGAGACACTTCGAGCGCAGCGACCAGAGGTAGTTCCACCTGTTGCAGAGACCGCGGTGATACCCACAGCACAGGCAGTTGTTCCTACAGCTACAGAGGTCATTACGGTATCGCTGTCAGAGTTTATGAGGCTGAAGCCTCCGGTCTTCACAGGCACCGATGCAGCCGAGGACCCACAGTCTTTCATTGATAGGATGGCTCGGATATGCCGTTCCCTCAGATGCGCAGATGCGAGATGGGTTGAGTTCGCGAGCTTTCGTCTGGAAGGTCTTGCGCAGAAATGGTGCGAATCAGTCAAGAAAGGTAGAGCAGCAGGTCTTCCTCCTATGACCTGGACAGAGTTCGTGACGCTATTCCTTGCCCGCTTTCTTCCACTGAGTGTCAGAGACAATAGAGCATGCAGGTTCGAGTCCTTACGTCAGACTCCGGAGATGTCAGTGGCAGAGTATGACGTGCTGTTCATAGAGCTATTTATCTATGCCCCGTATTTAGTGGCTACTGAGGAGAAGCGAGTCAAGAGGTTTGTTCGAGGCTTGCTTACCCCGTTATTTCTTGCGATCAGCTCACAGCATTACGAGACCTATGCAGCAGCTGTAGATGCAGCCTTATTGGTTGAGGAGCGCCTTGCTAAGACTTCGGCAGTTTCAGAGACGAAGAGAGTTCGTGCGGATATATCAGCACAGAGACAGCCTTTTTGGCGCCGTGATAGACGTCTTGCAGGAGGCAGAGATTTAGGGCGAGGCTGTTTATTCAGTTCCTATCCCCAGGAGGGTCAGCGGTCATTGTCGGGATGTTTTCACTACGGGAGTTCTTATCATCGTGTACGAGATTGTCCTGAGATACCCCGGAGGGAGGCAGCAGCACCGCATGTCACATTACCACCTTCACCACCCCAGAAGGCGTTGCCTATTGTATCTATTGTTACTCCGTGTCAGACTCATGCACAGAGAGGTCGTGGTCGCGGAGGATTTGTTCATAGAGGACGAGGTGACCGAGGCAGAGGACAGCCAGCTGCCGGCAGGGGACAGTCAGTCGCAGGTGGAGGACAGGCATAGGTTTTTGCTTTGACGCATCAGGACGCGCAGGCGTCCAATGCGGTGGTCTCAGGTATCCTTCCAGTATGTTCTGTTGATGCACACGTGTTGTTCGATCCCAGATCCACGCACTCGTACGTTTCCACACACTTTGTGCCGAGTTTGGGTAAAGAGTCCGGTATGCTTGATCAGCCGCTTGTTGTGACCACTCCTGTGGGAGAGTCGTTTGTTCCTAGGCACGTGTTCCGATCCTGTATCGTCCGTATTAGTGAGAGAGAGTTGCCTGTCGACTTGATCCTTCTTGAGATGTTGGACTTCGACGTTCTTTTGGGCATGGATTGGTTAGCCACGTGCTATGCGTCTGTGGACTTCCGTGAGAAGACAGTTAGATTTTTTTTCCCGGCGAGTCAGTTTTTATTGTGCTGGGGGACCGTGGTGCCGCCCCTCACAGTTTGATTTCTTCTTTTCGTGCTGGACAGCATCTGAGGAAGGGATGTCAGGGATTTCTCGCCTATGTTTGTGATACTAGAGCTATAGAGGTTCTGTTGGATCAGGTTCCGGTTGTTAGCGAGTTCCCTGATGTGTTCCATGACGAGCTTCCTGGATTACCGCCTGAGCGTGATATTTCTTTCTGTAATGATTTGGTTCCCGGTACGGGGCCTATTTCCATACCGCCTTATCGGATTGCCCCGACGGAACTTAGAGAATTGAAGGGCCAATTGCAAGATCTGCTGGATAAGGGACTCATTCGACCCAGTGTTTCTCCTTGGGGTGCTCCAGTCCTGTTTGTTAAGAAGAAGGACGGCAGTATGCGTTTGTGTATCGGCTACCGCCAGCTGAACAGGCTTACAGTGCGAAATAGGTATCCGTTGCCACGCATCGATGATTTGTTCGACCAGCTTCAGGGAGCAGGATACTTTTCGAGGATCCATTTGCGATCAGGCTACCATCAGCTGCGGGTTCGACAGGAGGACATTCCTAGGACGGCTTTCCGTACACGCTACGGCCATTATGAGTTTTTGGTGATGTCGTTCGGACTCACCAATGCGCCAGCAGCATTCATGAACTTGATGAACCGTATTTTTCGGCCGTATCTTGATCTGTTCATCATTGTATTCATTGACGATATCTTGGTGTATTCCCAGAGCAGAGAGGAGCACGAGCAGCACCTGCGGATTACACTGCAGACTTTGAGGGAGCACCGGCTTTTCGCAAAATTCTCCAAGTGCGCATTTTGGCTGGACAACATAGACTTCTTAGGCCATGTGATTACACGAGATGGTATATGTGTGGACCCGAGGAAGATCGAGGCCGTTCAGCATTGGCCCAGACCCACATCAGTTACGGAGATTCGCAGCTTTCTACGGCTGGCCGGATACTACAGGCGATTTGTGCAGGACTTCTCTCGTACTGCTACACCTTTGACCGGGTTGACCCGGAAGGGAGTTCCTTTCGTTTGGACAGAGGAGTGCGAGCACAGTTTTCACGAGCTACGGAGTCTACTGACTATGGCGGCAGTGTTATCATTGCCTTTAGGATCAGGCGGATTTGTGGTCTATTGTGATGCTTCTTGAGTGGGGTAGGGTGCGAATTGATGCAGCGTAGCAGGGTGATCGCGTATGCTTCGTGACAATTGAAGAAATATGAACAGAACTACCCTACTCACGATTTAGAGATGGCTGCAGTGGTCTTTGCACTAAAGATCTGGCGACATTACCTATATGTCAAGTCGTGCCAGATATTCAGTGATCACAAAAGCTTAAAGTATATATTTTAGCAGCGAGACCTAAACCTTAGACAGCGCCGTTGGATGGTGTTAGTGAAGGACTACGATTGCGAGATCTTGTACTACCCAGGCAGGGCTAATGTAGTGGTGGATGCTTTGAGCAGGAGGCCCGGGGGTAGTCTATCTTGTTTGAGTGCAGTACAGAGGCAGTCATCGGCAGATTGGCAGATTTTATGCGACAGCCGGGTACAGTTCGAGTTTACGCCGATCGGAGGACAGATTGCGCATGTTCGTGCACGCCCATAGTTGCTTGATCGTATACATGAGGCACAGTACAGTGATGACCGTTGTTCAGAGATCATGGCACAGATTGGACATAGTAGATTTTCCGAGTTCGTGATCGATGACTAGGGGATACTACCATTTAGGACTAGACTGTGTGTACCAGATGCTGAGGGACTGCGGCGTAAGATTCTTGAGGAGGCACATCAATCGGTGTACAGTGTTCATCCAGGTTCCACCAAGATGTACCATGACATGAGAGATGTTTACTGATGGGACGGAATGAAGAGAGACATCGCAGATTTCGTATCGAGGTGCCTGACTTGTCAGCAAGTCAAGGCCGAGCACCAGAGGCCCGTGGGGGAGCTACAGCCGTTACCCATTCCAGAGTGGAAATGAGAACAGATTTCTATGGACTTTATTGTGGGTCTACCCAGGACTAGTCGAGGGTATGACTCCATCTGGGTAATCATGGATCGTTTGACGAAAGCGGCTCACTTCCTACCGGTGAAGACGACTTTCGGATTTGCTCAGTATGCCCAGATATACATCGATGAGATTGTATGACTGCATGGAGTTCCGACCTGTATCGTGTCCGACAGAAGCACCCAGTTTACCAGCCGACTATGGCAGAGGCTTCAGGAGGCTTTGGGAACCCGCTTGAGTTTCAGCACAGCATTTCATCCGCAGACCGACGGACAGTCAGAGCGGACTATTCAGACTCTCGAGGACATGCTCAGAGCATGCGTATTAGACTTCTGAGGTAGCTGGGATCATCATTTACCCTTAGTAGAGTTCTCCTACAACAACTGCTACAAGGAGACCATTCAGATGGCACCATTTGAGGCTCTTTATGGGAGGAGATGCAGATCGCCCGCCTGATGGACAGAGCTCAGTGAGAGCAGTATCTTAGGGCCGCAGATTGTCGAGGAGACGACCGTGAAGATCCAGTTGATTCACGATAGGATGAGAGCAGCCAAGAGTAGGCAGAGATCTTATGCGGACCGTCGTCGGCGCAGACTTGAGTTTTCTGTTGGTGATCATGTTTTCTTGAGGGTCTCCCTATTGAAAGGTGTGATGAGATTTAGGAAGAAGGGGAAGCTTAGTCCCAGATATATGGGCCCCTTCGAGATCCTCGAGCGTGTGGGTGCAGCAGCGTATCGGTTAGCCCTTCCACCCAGTTTTCCAGATGTGCACCCCGTGTTTCACGTTTCGATACTCCGCAAGTATCTTCATGATCCTTCGCATGCGATTCAGCACCCAACGATCCAGCTTGTGTTGGGTTCCTAGGCACACTAATGAGGTCTCACAAGCTATCAACCATGCCATTTTCAAATTTTACAAGTGCCGAGAAACCCTAATACGGATCGTTAACTAGATTTTAGGCGAAAACAAGAACTAGTAAACAGTTTTACTAATAAGTGAACGGAAATACAACCTTTGTAGATCCGGTCCTCCACCTCCATAGCTCCGTGATGAAGTCCCTCCGCTGTACCCATCGGATCCCGGACACTCGCGGTGGTTTCATCGAAAGAATGATCGGGCTAGGTCGTCAACTTCGATGCCGAAGATGATCTACGTCGAGGCAACACAAGATCAAGCTCCGACTTCACCAAGTCATGAAACTTGTGAAGAAAACACCCTATACTACTTGGCAAGTGGTAGAGGATGAAGAAATAGGAAGTGGGTTCACTTTAGAATTGGATTTCTCACTGTTTTTCTCAAGTTGCCATTAATGGAAGCAAGGTTTTCTTCTTTGTTCAAGAAGAAGAAGAAGAAAGAATATGATAAGTCTATTTCAATTATAAAATAAAATGATACTTATCATATTAACGACCATGGTTTAGTGTAGAGAACTAACTAGGGTTTAGTTGAATGGTTAGGTTTAGGAGATGAAGACAAAATGGTTGCTTTAGTCAAAGATGCATGAAGCATCAAGAACCTTCTAGTATGAAAGCAACCATTTAGTTTTTCTTTTCCTTTTCAACCAAAATAAATAGATAAATGAATAAGTGAAATGAAACCCTAACCATTCACTAAACATGGTTTAAGTCTTTACACAAACCCAAGTTTGCATGTATCATCAAATATGATACAAACAAGTGCACAAAAATATATCACATATACAACTTGTGCAATTCAAGTGAGAAAATCCATTTAAAGTGAACAAATATTAGTTAATGCAAAGTAATATATCAAATATATAATTATACATTAAATCATTAAATCAACACTTGATTTAACGATCCGGTCATATCGCATATGACCGACTAATATCCAATGTATCGGCTTATCGAATCAATCCTTGATTCGATAACTAGGTTATATCGCATACAACCAATCGATACATTCATCGCGAGAATAGAATACGGTATCACACACACACATTATTCTCGGTCCCGCACATATCCCATATGCGCTCCTATTTCGTTTCGCTTGAGCCAGGAAACCTCTGTGTAGGACTCTAAAGACTCGTCAATACGCCGGCAGCAGGTGATGATCATATCAAACACCCACAGGCCGCAAGCGGTCTGCTAAACGTAACGGCCACCCGGGTATTGAGCGATCAGAAGATCGACGAGCAAGCCCGCTCACACTCCTGTGAATCCAACCAGTAACACTTACCGTACAGTCCGGTCTCGTCGTCTGATATGTCGCATATCTCGCCTAGGGGTGGTAAACGTCAGACCCCAATAGCTCGATAAATCGTGTCGATATGAGGTCTATAACGATTCGAGAAACTACTGGTAACACTTACCAGTAAATCTCAGCAACCCTGGCCATGGATTTCCGGTTATAGCCAATCGAACACAGTGCAACATCAACTCCCTATACCGGGAGAGACGAATCCCCTCCTATCGCTCATTGCCTCCATGTGATTCGGGACTGTACCCAAAAACCACCATTTTGCACGCCCTCTTAGACGTGGTAAGGTGGAAATCAAAGCACAGTGGGAACCACACAAGACTCTATGACGATCTCGGGTCAACAGACTACTCTGTACCAGTGTCACCAGAGAACTGCCATCTGACGTAAGGTATAATACCATCTAGGAGTTCTCGGCGAATCCGTCCAGTGTACCCAGTCTCCACTGAGCACCCGTATATCATCTCTGATGTCAAACACCAATGGATATGGGATCATCCATCGCCCATCTGTATGGGTCGAGAAGGTATACGCTAGTCTACTCTGGTATATCGATGCCCCGTCTCGATATACCCACGACTAGGGACTTTGAAGGATGTACTTATGAACTACCATGTCCCTACTAGTATGATCCGCATCATAGTCTAGGTAGTCGAGTACACATCCTAAGAGCTTTACCAACATGTAACAGAGAGACAATCAGTATACACGTTAAGGTAAAGAGTACCAGATAGCATACTATCATGTCGAGCAAGAAAGTCCTCCCTATATATTTCCCAGCATCCACTACAATATACATCCTATGTATAGCAATGGCCTCTAGGCCAAACATATAACTAACAATCTCCCACTTGCACTAAGGCCATCTGATAGCAGTGGTTGTAGTATCTCATACTCAACCATCCTATAAAAGTCTATCTCTAGGAAAAGGCATTTGTGAGTGGATCCGCCGTGTTGTCCTCTGAGTCTACTCTCCTAACCACGATCTCCTTGGAGATCAACTATCCCCATGATCAGGTGATGCTGCCTCAGAATATGTCTGGATCACTGATGGGACGAACGTTCCTTGGCATAAGCCACAACTCCATTGTCACACAATGGGAGGAACTAAGTTCATCTCATGAACAAATATACATCCAGACTGCCTCTTTGGTAACATCTTAAGTAGCGATGTATCCAGCCTTTATCGTCTAGTAAGCCACGGTATTTAGCTTGGAACTCTTCCAACATACCGTCCCTCCACTGAGGGTAAAGACAATGCCTGTGATTGACATTCAGTCGTCCTTATCACCCTGGAACCTTTCCAGTGATTCTCCCCAGGATCAATTGATACCATCTCACTACAACTAGTGAGTATCCTAACATCCAATTAGATCTATCTCATAGATCCAAAAACCAGGATTTAGGAGGTATCACTTTGATCCTATATGGAGAATCATTGTGATAAGCGGAGATTGACCGAGCGTAGCATAAGAAAATCCTTTCTTATCAAGAGTATGTCATCCACGTACTCTACGAGGATCACCACCATACTCCCTACTACCCTTTTGTTTATACAAGGTTCATCTACCATTTTGATGATGTCAAACTCTTTGACTAACACATCAAAACAGATGTTCCAACTCCGCGATGCCTGCTTTATTCTATAAAGCATCTTGTACACGTTTCCGCTGCTCCCACTGACTACGATGCCCTCTGACTGTGTACTTACAGACGCTCTCTTCTAAAACATCATTTTAGAAAAGTAGTCATGACACCCAACCGCCAGATATCATAGTCATGGTATGTAGGCGTGGCAAGTAGGATCCGGATGGACTTAAGCATAGCCACTGGAAAAGGTTTCATCATTATCCACGCCTGGTCGATGACGAAAACCTTTAACAAGTCTAGCTTTGAAAGTCTCAACCTTTCCATCTACACCAAGTAATCTTCTCAAGATATACTTGCTCCTGATGGGGATTTAACCCTTCAGATAAAGCAACCAAAGTCCATACTTTGTTGGTGTATAAGGATTCCATCTCAGATCACTAAGCATCCAGCCATTCTTACAGAGTCCTAATCCTGATGGCCAGCTCAAAACTAGTTGGGTCATTATCTCATGATGCAATCCTCGCTCCCACTTTCATAGAGGAACTGAAGTATATCTCAAGTGGGTGAGAAACCCTACTAGATCGGCGGAGAGGCTGAGGTTCCTTGGTAACTATTGAATCCTTTGGTTTTATCAAATCATCTGCTGTAGTTTGTATAGCTGGAACCTTTCCAGTTCTACACAACAGACCTTGCCTCGAGCTTGTCCGGATTTTGCTTTTAGACATAGGCCGGACAACCCCAAATCTTAACTAGCTTAAAACATGGGCTCTTCCCATACCATATCTTATATGGAGTGGTAGGCTGTGATCTGATTCGAACCTAATTCAATTAGTATGCAGCTTCTCAAGTGCATAACTCCCAAAAGGAAATAGGAAACTCAGTAGTACTCATCATAGAGCACACCATATCATATAGGGTGCTATTGCTCCGCCCCGATATACCATCGTGCTATGGTGTATACGGAGGAGTAATGCTGAGAGAGAATCTCATTCTCCTTTTGAATAGTCCAGGATTTCCGTGCTTAAGTATTCTCCTCCCTGATCACATCAAAGGACATAATACTTATACCCGTATTTTGGTTCTCTACTTCTAACTTATATTCTGTGAATATCTCAAAAGGTTCGGACTTGTATTTCAACAGGAACATAGGTCTGAATCTCGAAAGATCATCAGAGAATTTAATGAAGTACAAAGAACCGGTCTTGGCATGTGTAGACTGGGGACCTACATACATCAACATGTATCATCCCAAGAGTTCACTAACTCTTTCTCTGTTTGCAGTAAATAGAGCTATGGTCATCGTATCTTTGTGACATGACCGACAAGTTTCACAAGATGTAAATTCAAACTAATTTAAATATGCATCTAAATGTAACTTCAGCCAGTCGGGTCGCATTGATATGACCTAGTCTACAATGCCTTAAGAAGGATTCGTTCATTTCTGAACTCTTCCTCTTTTGTGTGTTCCGTATACTAAGAACTGTAGTTTGATTTAGAACATCAATACTTTTAGATAGCGTGCCTGAACCAATCAATTTTTGATATAGGAAATGTTCAAAACATTATCCAACAATAAAAATTTTTATCATTTCTTTACTAATAAGAGACTGATATGATTTTGTATATCAGGTTCGGTATCTAATAACATTCGTTCAGAATCAATGTATTTGGAATACAGGGTGACAGTGACCAACAGACTTGGCTGCAACACTTGCCCCGTTTTCTGCCTCATGAAACTTATCACCCGTTCTTAGTTCTCTACCTTTCTGTAGCCCTATATAACAGATTACATATCAGGGATCCTGATCCGGTATCTAATACCCAGGACGTAGAGGATACAGAGAAACAGTTCTTTATAATGAACACACCCGAAGGAGATGCATCATATGCACTTTCTTCGTTTGGGCGGCATAGGAATTCTGGTAATCCCCTATTTCCTGCTCTGTCTTATAACAATTATAAGTTGGAGCGGGACCAACGTTCCCCAGCTCAGTATAACAAGTGGGTTCGGTCAATACTTCCGTATTATTATCTTGATTAAGGCGTGATATGGTCGCTACCTGGAGAGAGAGAGAAGAAAACACTCAGCGTGCGCTCTTGCAAGAATAGATTGGTTATTATTTTATCTAATCAGGATGGCTCCCACTGTTTTTATCAAATCTTCCTTCAAACCCTAAAAGGAAAGACTAGCCGGGATTAATTACACGCTACAAGTTCGCCAATCTTTCGGCCAGGCCAGTGTCGGTACTTTGAGGGAGGTTCCCCGTGCTTTCGCACGGACCTAATTACAGTAAAGCTCGTTTTCCCAGAGGCGTAACCCCGTTGACACCTTTGTAGACACCTACTTGATCGGCTAATTGTAATGTGTAAAACTCTCCCAGGAGTAACTCTTACTCGCGGCGGGTATCGGGATCCAACTATCTCATAGAAGGTATGCAATCTCATTGCAAATTTCAACACTTGAAATTCCCGATAATATTTTGCCCCTAGCGTGCTATGACCTTGACGCATGCCAAACAACCCATAATCCGCTAGTCAAGTTCAACCCGTAAATTTCTTGATTGAATTAAACCCACCCGCACGACCCTTGACGCATGCCAAACAACGCCGTACGAATACCCTAATCCAATTGCATCGTATGCTAGCAGATAAGCACTAGTTAGCTACCGTACACTATGCCTTAACGCATGCCAAACAACCGCAGCACGAATACTAACTAGTACTTATCTGAAATGACGGAGGGCTACGACAGGTTTTTCTGAAAAACTATTGCGTAATGAACTTGATATCGTTGTAGAATCAAATGATTTTAAAATGGAGTGCTTTTGAGGCTTTTCTAGTTTTGCTAAAGGAGTCACTCCCGGTGAAGGGATCGTCGGTCCTTTCCTCGTCGAATGAGGTGCGGGATATATCATATATATCACTGTGCAAAGCAGAAACTATAGAAGCAATCAAAAGAAAAACCGAGAGGTGTAGCATCTGCCAGTTATTGCTAAAGGAGTCACTCCCGGTGAAGGGATCTCGGTTCTATCCTTATCGAATAAGGTGCAGGATGTTCTACAAGGAACACCGCGATGCAAAGCAAGAACTGTAGCTACCTGTTTTATTTTGAAATTCGATTCCACAACATCTTTAGGTTTCTTTTATTTCCTTAATCTCATTAATGAAGTCCCATCATTTAAATTACCTAAACATCACAAATAAATACGACGTACACTTATGCCATCCGCATTCGCCTCGATGTCCCCTCGTGCACCATTAGGTTAGGTAACTAACGGCAGAGCGGGGCAGGGCTAGTGCGGGTGTAAAACATAAGTAACGCCTATATAATATATCATATATACTATATATAGAATTTATCACAGAACATATCAAATGATCACATCATAGATAACGCAGCAGAAAATATCATATGAAATATTGGATATACTAGGACGTCCGTGTTTTCAATACGAGCCAGTATAAAACACGGATTCCACGGTCGCGATGAATAGCCAAACCCACACCCCTAAACCCCTACGAGAGCGGCAAGCAACCCTACCAATTCTAGAGTTAGGAGACCCGGACTCGACTCCTCGAGTTGGTCTCCCACTGGACTCTAGAACCTGGTTACTTGTGCCCTCCTCCTTGGGTCTATCCTAGTGCGGAAAAGTAAATAATATACAAATGGTGACATCTTCCGCAACCTGGAAGTGCCCCAATAAAAGAATATTACATATAAGTTTTGCTCAGTATGCCCAGATATATAGCGATGAGATTGTACGACTGCATGGAGTTCCGACCTGTATCGTGTCCAACAGGGGCACCCAGTTTACCAGCCGATTATGGCAGAGGCTTCAGGAGGCTTTGGGAACCCGCTTGAGTTTCAGCACAGCATTTCATCCGCAGACCGACGGACAGTCAGAGCGGACTATTCAGACTCTCGAGGACATGCTCAGAGCATGCGTATTAGACTTCGAAGGTAGCTGGGATCATCATTTACCCTTAGTAGAGTTCTCCTACAACAACAGCTACAAGGAGACCATTCAGATGGCACCATTTGAGGCACTTTATGGGAGGAGATGCAGATCGCCCGCCTGTTGGACAGAGCTCAGTGAGAGCAGTAACTTAGGGCCGCAGATTGTCGAGGAGACGACCGCGAATATCCAGTTGATTCGCTATAGGATGAGAGTAGCCCAGAGTAGGCAGAGATCTTATGCGGACCGTCGTCGGCGCAGACTTGAGTTTTCTGTTGGTGATCATGTTTTCTTGAGGGTCTCCCGAATGAAAGGTGTGATGAGATTTAGGAAGAAGGGGAAGCTTAGTCCCAGATATATGGGCCCCTTCGAGATCCTCGAGCGCGTGGGTGCAGCTGCGTATCGGTTAGCCCTTCCGCCCAGTTTTCCAGATGTGCACCCCGTGTTTCACGTTTCGATACTCCGCAAGTATCTTCATGATCCTTCGCATGCGATTCAGCACCCGACGATCCAGCTTGTGTTGGGTTCCTAGGCACACTAATGAGGTCTCACAAGGCATCAACCATGCCATTTTCAAATTTTACAAGTGCCGAGAAACCCTAACACGGATCGTTAACTAGATTTTAGGCGAAAACAAGAACTAGTAAACAGTTTTACTAATAAGTGAACGGAAAAACAACCTTTGTAGATCTGGTCCTCCACCTCCATAGCTCCGTGATGAAGTCCCTCCGCTGTACCCATCGGATCCCGGACTCTCGCGGTGGTTTCATCGAAAGAATGATCGGGCTAGGTCGTCAACTTCGATGCCGAAGATGATCTACGTCGAGGCAATACAAGATCAAGCTCCGACTTCACCAAGTCATGAAACTTGTGAAGAAAACACCCTATACTACTTGGCAAGTGGTAGAGGATGAAGAAATAGGAAGTGGGTTCACTTTAGAATTGGATTTCTCACTCTTTTTTCTCAAGTTGCCATTAATGGAAGCAAGGTTTTCTTTCTTTGTTCAAGAAGAAGAAGAAGAAGAAAGAGTATGATAAGTCTATTTCAATTATAAAATAAAATGATGCTTATCATATTAATAACCATGGTTTAGTGTAGTGAACTACCTAGGGTTTAGTTGAATGGTTAGGTTTAGGAGATGAAGACAAAATGGTTGCTTTAGTCAAAGATGCATGAAGCATCAAGAACCTTCTAGTATGAAAGCAACCATTTAGTTTTTCTTTTCCTTTTCAACCAAAATAAATAGATAAATGAATAAGTGAAATGAAACCCTAACCATTCACTAAACATGGTTTAAGTCTTTACACAAACCCAAGTTTGCATGTATCATCAAATATGATACAAACAAGTGCACAAAAGTATATCAAATATACAACTTGTGCAATTCAAGTGAGAAAATCCATTTAAAGTGAACAAATATTAGTTAATGTAAAGTAATATATAAAATATATAATTATACATTAAATCATTAAATCAACACTTGATTTAACGATCCGGTCATATCGCATATGACCGACTAATATCCAATGTATCGGCTTATCGAATCAATCCTTGATTCGATAACTAATGATCGGGGGCCGAATTTTTTTATAGGGGTAGATTGTAACACTTTGAATTCCGTTAGGAATGTTTTCACGTTAATTAGCATTTGTGCGTGTTTTTCATAAAAACCCGAAAATCTTATTTTCTTTCTCGACTAGTGATAATCGTGTTGTGAAGGGTTATATATATATATATATATATATATATATATATATATATAGGGTTATTAATTATAATTTGGTTGTGTTTACCTTAATTGGAAATTTTTCCTTAATTATTTCTTAAGCAAGGTTTAGTGTAGTGCACATGCACACTTAGCATTTTTTTGTGACTTAGGTTTTAAGTGGTAACATGAACCATTTTATTTTCTTATGGCATAGCTTGTTTTCCCCCCACTAAATCAAATTAAAACCCCCTTTAAAATTCAAAATTTAAATGAGAAAAGGGGAGGTATGGTGGTTAGGTGAGATTGGTGGACTTTTGACCATTCTCTCTCTCTCTTTTCTCTCTCCCTCTCTTCTAAATTTCCTGCAGAATTGCAGCAACAAACACAGCATTTTCTTCATCTCTTCTTCTTCTTTTCACTTCTCTTTTGATTCTTGCTCAAACCCTACACAAAACCTCTCATTTCCTTCACTCTAAAGCTTAGAAAAATGATTCTTTTGAGGAGTTTGATGGCAAGTCTATGCATGTGAGGGCAAAAGCTGAATTTTGAGTTCCCTAGGACCTTTTTGGAAGGTATTAAACTCAACCATGTTACCCTATTTTCATAACTTGTGTGTTTGGTTGCTAAAAATCACATTTTTACACATTTTTAGTGCTAATGAAGGGATTTAGTGAAGTTTATATTAAAATAACCTTTTTATGGCTTGCTTAGCTTGGTAATGTGTTATTAGTGTGGTTTTAAACATGGGTTTGCTTCAGGTTTCACAAATATACCCTAATGTATCGTTTTAGAGACAAATTGGCTTTTTAACTAGAATTAGGCTTTGATTGAATCTGCTTGTACCCCGATTGTTTCAGAACAATTTTGTAATTACTGTAGCATGTACATAGGGTATAGAGAACACACACAAAACCTGGGAGCCCAACTCCACAGCCGAGCCGCCGAAAAACGCATTCCGGCCGCAAATTGCGGCCAGATGGGTGACCTGGGGGTTGGGGTTTGTATGGTAGGTGTCTGCTGCTATGTGAAGGCTTATGGTATATATAATTTTTTTTAATTCTTCCTGTGGCAAAATCTGGGGTCAATTACCATATTTCTCGTATTTTAAACCTTCGCGACACGTGTGATACGTGTATGGGTTTAGGGGTTTTCTGCGTATCGCGACGTTTCGTAGTAGCGTCAGGAGCGTAATCACACGTTTTAGCGTATCGCACACGCACGCGCTTGGTTCGTGACGCGGGTTACTAGTTTGACTTTAATGTCGTATTTTTATGGATTTGAGCTTATGTGTGATAATTGGTGAATTCTAGGTTTGCAGGCGAGTACGATGGACGCCGCGAAGAAGGGGAAGCAATTCGTCGGCTACACTTAGCGCGAGACTACGGTGAGTAGATATAACATCTACGGGGAAATCGCCTGCATGGCGTTATGCGTCAGGGCTGATAGGACCTTGTAGCAGCATATTCCAATATCATATATTGACTGTTCATGGATACTAATTGTTGCGTACTACATTCCCTGCGACATGTATATGAACTAAAAAAATTGATAGAACACCGCACTGTTACTAACGGTTCATATTGCACGAGCACTAATCTGCATGTTACACACACAACGTTAGTAATTGCCGTGATACTCACACTGTAGAATTCCCATGATCATTATACTGTAGCTCATCTTCTATGTGATTTGACATGATTTTGTTACTTGTGCACGTACCCATTGGCATATCTATACTCATGCATTTTCAACTGTACCTACCTAGATAAGCTGATTTTGGTAGAAACTAGGAACCGCGTGATACCTTTTGAAAACTGAATCTATTTTAAAGAGTGGTTTTTCCCTTTTTCTTATAGTATGACCTTGATGTATATATTACTTTGCATGGATTACGCATTGGCTTTGGTTTTCATGTGATTTCCGGATTTGAGGACCGTGGGGTTATTTAAGAAAAGATGCACTGTTTTGAAAAATTGGTTCCTCTTGATATGATATTTCAGTGCATCCACCATGTGTTTTCTCGATGCTAGAGTGACATATGAAACCCGATTTGAGGAGTGGACGAGGCCGATTGCGGGTACATGGTGGACCCGGTATGGTACCCCGGGGCGAGAATGGATTTGTCGTGCAGCAGACGATGAGCCTGGCAGTAGGATCACTACCTACCGGTGATTGGTTGGACCTGGCGGTTATCCGGAGGATACTGACTAGAGTCGATAGATGGATACGGGACAACTCGTACTGCAGGGGCCGAGGGCCGATACCGCAGACGGAGCCCGTGGGCTGATCCGGACTGACGGAGCCTGATATATGAGGATTTGCGTGTCGATGCTGGACGCGATTATTTCATGATATTTTGAGTGCCGATGTTGGGCACTCGTGTTTTTCTGAGATTTACAGGATTTGAGGGCCGATGAGAGTGCCGGCGCCTGAGTTTATTGGGATTTGGGTGTATTGATGGGCACCGATTATTTTTCCACGTTGACATTCTGTGTAGATGTTATTTTATCCCATGCCCAGCTTTGATTATCATGCATTTCATCCTGTAGTTATTTTACCTGACAGAGCACTTGCATGATTATGCACATACTGCTCATCGCATATAGACTTTATCTGCTGGCATTTGATAGAGTGGCGCAGTACGTGCATGCTCGCGATTACCTTTATATGGTATCTCTATCCATGAGTTGGCAACTCACCTCCGTTGTGCCACAGTATTTGCAGGTTGCCTTCAGAGTAGTCACGGAAGGCTGCTTTCTTACATCTTTTGGCTACAGATACCACTACAGTTGGTGCGAGAGCTGTTTTGCTGTTAGGTGGGTTGTGGTATCTGGTTACTTCTATTGCACACACTTTTGTATCTAGTATTCTCCATCTACCTTTATATGTATTTTACTTAGAGACAGTGTGAGGACGATGATGTATTTTATTTGTATTCTGGTATCGAGCTCGTGTGAGCCGACGTTACTTATGCAGTTTATCATTCCGTGATGTTTTTCACTTATTGCTCATTTCTTCGCTACGGCGTCGTATATTACACTTATGGTGTTTGTTTCCACCGTTAGGCGTGGTGGCTCCCGCTTGGGATGCTTTATTTCATAATATATCATTTTATTCATATCTTGTTGTGTACCCTATTTCGGGGTTCGTTTTACAAAGGAAATGCTGACAAAATTATTAAGATGATAACTTAACTTTAAAAGAATATTTTTAAACTACTTAAGGTTTTCCAAATGTTGTGACAAACGTTTTCAACACTCACTACTTTTAAATGGTTTTGATTTCTGGGTTCGGCTTAGTTAGTCGCGTTACGCCTGTAGACGTTGCGTGGTTAAGTGCCGGTCACGAGTCGAATTTCGGGTCGTGACAACATTCCATTAGCCACTCCACAGATATGGTGGGTAACCTTAGGCACCCGAGTGGTACTTCGATATCCTCAAAGACGGTGACAGGGAGGTTCTTGTTTACCCAGACTTGGCATTACTGCTGTTCTAGACTATGGGACCCGGCAGGAGGATGAATATAGCGTCGTTCTAAACTATCTTTAGAAGTGCACATGTATATGAATCTGCCAGAGGGTTGTTGTAGTCAGTAGGAGCAGCAGAAGCATAGTGGACAAGTAGTTTGTGTCTATTTATAGACTAAAGCAAGTATAGCAGAGATATATCATCTATTTTTGATGATACGGTCATAGGTTTTGACTTCATCAGAATAGAAGATGGATCTGTTAAGAAGGTAGTAGGGTGTGATGTTCTAGTAATTGGATGACATGCACTTTGTAGGAAGTGAAATTTCTATACTATGATCGGTTATACTGTGTTTGTCACACAGTGGTTTCTCCATATGGGATATGGATATTATATCAAGCATTCTGGTTATTGGATCTATGGTTTCAGATCTAGATTTGGGTAGTTTTCCAATATGGGTACATTGACATTATTCTAAAGGTGTTTTAGAATGGCCGACTCCTGGCATGGTGGTGTACTTCTGGTGATGGAGTCACCCTCTCTAAAGGTGTCTTACAGACTAAAGGGGATAGGGATGTACATGATTATCATATCACTTGCTTAGGCAATTGAGTCGATCATGAGATGTCAAGTACCACACCAGATATTGTTTTTTCACTAGCTGCAATAAGTTGATATATTAATCCAATTCTGGAGAAACGTTCGGAAGCAGTTTATAAACATAAGTGTATGTTCTAGGGATTTGATAATGGCAGCCTCTTTCGGGAGACTGTTATCATTCCAGGCTTCCAAGATGATCTGGATGATTGAGTGACTGTCAGAGTTATAGTTTTTCCTCTTGACGAGGGGCGGTAGTTTGGACAGGTGGTCCAAGCGGATACTGAGGGAGGCTTGGCGCAGGATACTGATTAAATTCAGGTGACGATACAGTCTAAGAAGTTTGCTGTATTTGGAGTTCTTTTGTGAACTGGGTCCTATCAGATATCCAGACATATTCTAAGACAGGTATTGCTCATTTCGGGAGATGGCTTTCTCCGCGAACTTGAGATAAAGGGAGACATAGAAAGAAACATTGGAGTGGATCCACTCACTGAAGCTATTTTTCGAACGCAATAGTTTTATAAACGAGTTGTGAAACTAATTTGTAAAGATGTTGGGTGTTCGGTATTACACGGGCTATGAGTATGTAACACCGCAATAATTAGCCTTAAGAGCAAGTGGGAGATTGTTGGCTATAGTGCCCTCAAGTCAATTATTGGATCGCAGGCACATGATTGCAATGATTAAGGGAGGACCTATACCGGTAGGACAATCTTACTCGAGATGATAGTATGCTATCTGGTTTGTCTTTATCATCGTGTACATGCTTCAGGTAACATTATAGATCACTATTACATGTTGATAGAGCCTATAGGATTCTTGCTTGACTACCAGCAGTATGATGTCGATCATATACGTGAGAGTTAGGTGGTCTATAAGCACATCCTTAAAGTGTCCCTAGTCGTAGGAGTTTCGAGACTGGGTATCGAAACTCCAAGAGTAGACTAGTGTATACGGATCGAGACCCCAACGAGGGGCGGTGGCCAATCTCACAAGACATTGGTGTCAGTTGGTTCACCTAAGATGTATACAGGTGCTCATTGGGTTATGAGTACACCGGACAGACTCACCGGGAACATGCTATTTGGTATTATATCTATTGTCAGATAGCAGTTCCCAAGTGACATGTGTATAAGTTAGTCTATCGATCTGAGATCGTCATTTGTCTCGTGTGAGTTCCCACTATACTTTGATTATTACCCTACCACAACTCAAAGGAGTCGTGCAAACAGGTTTTAGTTGGGTACAGTCCCGAGCTACATGGAGGCAGTGCGCGGATCGTCAGGGGATTCGTCTCTCCCGGTATTGGGGGTTGATGTCGCGGTGTGCACGGGTGGCCATCACCAGAAATCCTTGGCCAAGGCAGTCGAGAATAACTGATCTAGGATCAGTAGTTTCTTAGGTAGTGATAGATTTCATACCAACACTGAATGTCAAGTTATTAGGGGTCTGATTTTATCCACCCCTTAGACTCGATATGTGATACTCATAAACAAATGGACCGGGCTGTACGGATATTGTCACTGTCATTCTCAGTAGGGTTTCTGGATGAGTTTGCTCGTCGGCCTCCCTTTCGCTCAATACCTGGGTAGCTATTACGTACAGCTAGTGCCACTGACATGCTTGTGGTTAAACCCACTGCCAGCGTATTGACGAGTCTATAGAGTCCCACACAGAGGGTTTCCCTGGTTCGGGCGAAACTTTGTAGAGGCCGTATGGTTTTATGGCCTGGTTCGATCTTATACGTGCACTTGTGCACGGATTATGATCGGACGGATAATACTAGTGGGCTTTGGTTTAATCTGGATCCTAGTATTATATTGTTGGATTTCTTTCGTCTCGTTGTATTCGTATTCAGTCGGAATACGGATGCGGGTATGTATATACGGATGATGGGTATTCTTGTAATTCGTTACAAGTTTACTTTAGAAATTGCCATTTCATTTTGGATTAAACATTTTGGTTTAAATGTTTATTTGGTGAAAAGTGTGACTCATTATTTCTAGCATGCTCACTTGGCGATTCATGCATATCATATGGGTGTGACTCATGGTGGGTCATGGGTGACATGCTAGGGATTTTGTTTGCGGTGTAAGATATTTGTTGTGAGCTTGGGATATTTTTTCATGAGTTGATTTTCTTTAGTTGCTCACAAACAAATATTCACACAACACACAAAAATAAGAGGCAGCCACTTTCTTTTCTTGACTTGCTCTTTTAATTTTCTTGAGCTCACACTTCTTCTCCCATGGCATCTTCTTCAACCTCCACCTATACCCTCTCATGAGTTATGAATCCTTGGGCGTTTTGAGACAAAGTAATCACACACTCTCTACTTCATCTTGGCTATCTAGGCTAGCAAACTAGATACCCGAGTTGCTTCGGTTTTAAGGTGGGAGCCCGTATTATAAACCCTCGACGTGGATCTTCTTCGACGGAGGGTGACCGGAGATCAAACTTGATCGGGGAAGCCGTGAGGAGCTTAGGACAGAGGTTGAAGACCGAAAGACACGGATCGATCGGTATAACCTCTCTAAACTCCTTTCTAATAACTAGTATATGGTTAATGGTACGATCCGTAGATTAGGGTTCCGTTAGCGCCGGTTTATAAATGTTTTTGTTCCGCATTTGGCCATGGATTGATGACCGGGACGCTGTCGTAACCCAACAGTAGTTTCTCGAACGGTTATAGGCCACACATCGGCATGAGTTATCAAATTACCGGGGTCTGAGGATTCCACTTGATATACGACATAATAAACGAAGAGACCGGACTGTACGGTAAGTGTTGCTTATAGGATTTGTAGGAGTTTGGACAAGCTTGCTTGTTAATCTTCTATTCTCTCAATACCTGGGTAGCCGTTATATCCAGCTAGTACTGCTGACGGCTTGTGGGTGGCTGATGTGATTATTATCTACTGCTGGCATTGAGTCTTTAGAGTCTCACACAGAGATTTCCTGGCTAAAGCGAAACGAAGTAGGGCGCATATGTTGATATGTGCGAGAGCTTGATTAAATATGAGTATGTGATACCGTATTCTAATCTCGCGATATTTGATATCGATTAGGTTATATGTGATATAAACAGATTGTTGAATCAAGTGTTGAGTCAATAATATGTTATATGTATATATATATTTGATACTAGCTGGTTGTATATGATATGACTAGATTATTGAATCAAGTGTTGATTTAATGTAGTATTGAATATTTGTCAGTTATATGTGATGTGACTGGGTTATTGAATCAAGTGTTGATTTAATAATTTGATATATATATATATATATATAAATGATATTAGTCGGTTATATATGATATAACCGGATTATTGAATCAAGTGTTGATTTAATAATTTAATATATATTTATATTTGATATATTTATATATTAACTAATATTGTGCTCACTAAAGATTTTATTCTCTTGTTATATATAATGATATATGTATGTATGTATGTATGTATGTATGTATGTATATATATATATATTTGTATATATATAAAATTCTATATTGTGTCATGGTGGATGATACATGGAACATAGGTATATGAGACTCACACCAAGGCTAAAGATAATTAGGGTAATTATTTATTTTGAGTAATTCAAAATGAGGTGGAAATGAGTATGGCTTAGAAACTTGTAGAAGCATATAGAAGCCTGTAGGGTTCTTAGGCACCCTAGTGAGGTCTCACAAGGCATCGAACATACCAATTTCAAAAAAAATGGTGCCGAGAAACCCTAGACAACGGATCGTCGCTAGAATTCTAGGCGAAATATAAATCTAGTTAACAATTTAACTAAAGTTAAGATGCTACAACCTTTGTAGATCCGGATACCCACTTCCTTAGCTCTACGAGGGCGTCCTCTCGCTGTCCATCTTGAACCTTGGACTCTCGTGACGGCTTCATCGGAGAAACGTGCGGAATAGGTCGTCGGCTTCGTGTCAAAGACGATCTACGTCGAGGTTGCACAAGCTCAAGCTCCGACTTCACAAAGTTGTGAAACTTGTGAAGAAAACACCCAAAACAACTTGGCAAGAGGTAGAGGGTGAAGAAATAGGAGGTGGGTTCACTTTAGAATTGGATTTATCTCACTAGATCTCAAGTTGCCATTAAAGTAGCAAGCTTGAAGAAGAAGAAGAAGATGAAGATTAAGAAAGAATGATAAGTCTTCACCTTTTAAAATAAAACTAATATGAATACTTATCATATCTTGACCATGGTCAAGTGTAGAGATTAAACCAAGGTTAGTTAGAGTGGTTAGGGTTAAGGATGAGATAAGGATGGTGGACTTTGTCAAAGCTTCAAGAAGCTTCAACATAGCTCCAAAATAAGCCACCATTCTTAACTTAATCCTTTCCAAATAAATAAACAAATAAATAAATGAAAAACCCAAACCCTAATCATCACTTAACCATGGTTTAACCCTTTACACTTAACCACATTATCAAGTATCATCAAACATGATACAAAGTAGTGCACAAAAGTATATCATATATACTTCTTGCACATCGAGTGAGAAAATCCATATAAAGTGAACCAATACTAGCTAATGCAAAACAATATATCAAATATATAATTATGCATTAAATCATTAAATCAACATTTGATTCAATGATCCGGTCATGTCGTACATAACCGACTAGAATCCAATGTATCGATTTATCGAATGAATGATTCGATAACTAGGTCATATCGAATATAACCAATTGAAACATATATCGCGAGAATGAAATGCGGTATCACATACACGCATTATTCTCGGTCCTGCACATATCTCATATGCGCTCCTATTTCGTTTCGCTTGAGCCAGGAAACCTCTGTGTAGGACTCTAAAGACTCGTCAATACGCCGGTAGCAGATGATGATCATATCAAGCATCCACAAGCCGCAAGCGGTCTGCTAAACGTAACGGCCACCCGGGTATTGAGCGATCAGAAGATCGACGAGCTAGCCCGCTCACACTCCTGCGAATCCGACCAGTAACACTTACCGTACAGTCCGGTCTCTTCGTCTGATACGTCGCATATCAAGTCTAGGGGTGGTAAACGTCAGACCCCAATAACCCGATAAGTCGTGCCGATGTGAGGCTCGTAACGGGTTGAGAAACTACTGGTAACGCTTACCAGCAAATCTCTGATCACCCCTGGCCAGGGACTTCCCTGCTACGGCCAATCGAGCACTGCGCAACATCAACTCCCAATACCGGGAGAGACGAAACCCCTCCTATCGCTCATTGCCTCCATGTGACTCGGGACTGTACCCAAAGACTACCGTTTTGCACGCCCTCATGGACGTGGTAAGGTGGAGATCAAAGCACAGTGGGAATCACACAAGACTCTATGACGATCTCGGGTTTACAGACTAACCTGTACAAGTGTCACCTGAGAACTGCCATCTGACGTGAGGTATTATACCATCTGGGAGTTCTCGGCGAGTCCGTCCAGTGTACCCAGTCTCCACTGAGCACCCGTATACCATCTCTGATGTCAAACACCAATGGATATGGGATCATCCATCGCCCATCACATGGGTCGAGAAGCGTATACGCTAGTCTACACTGGTATATCGATGCCCCGTCTCGATACACCCACGACTAGGGACCTTGAAGGATGTACTTATGGACTACCATGTCCCCACTAGTATGATCTGCATCATAGTCCAGGTAGTCAAGTACACATCCTAAGGGCTTTACCAACATGTAACTATAAGACAGTATAAAGAGACTAGTGTACACGTTAAGATAAAGAGTAACCAGATGGCATACTATCATATTGAGCAAGAAAGTCATCTCTATATATGTCCAAGCATCCATTATAATATACATCATCTGTACAATACTGGCCTCTAGGGCATACATACAACTAACAATCTCCCACTTGCACTAGGGCCAGCTGCTGTAGTATCACTTACCGAGCATCCCGAAGAGTCTCTCAAACTGTATCTGTGGAATGGCCTTCGTGAGTGGATCCGCCGTGTTGTTCTTCGTGTCAACCCTCCTGACCTCGATCTCCCGGCGATCAACTATCTCCCGGATCAGGTGATACCGCCTCAGAATATGCTTGGATCGCTGATGGGACCTGGGTTCCTTGGCCAAAGCCACCGCTCCATTGTTATCGCAATACAAAGGTATTGGACGCTCAATGGATGGAACCACTCCAAGTTCAGTAATGAACTTCTTGATCCAGACAGCCTCTTTGGCAGCATCGTTGGCAGCGATGTATTCAGCCTCCATCGTCGAGTCTACCACGGTTTCCTGCTTGGAACTCTTCCAGCTAACCGCCCCTCCGTAAAGGGTAAAGACAAAGCCCGACTGCGACTTAGAGTCGTCCTTATCACTCTGGAAGCTCGAATCGGTAAAGGACTCCACTTGGAGTTCTCCGTTACCATACACCAAGAACATATCTCTAGTCCTTCGCAAGTACTTGAGAATGCTCTTCACAGCTGTCCAGTGACTCTCTCCAGGATCAGCTTGATACCTGCTCACTACACTTAGTGAGTATGCTATATCGGGTCTGGTACATAGCATCGCATACATGATAGAGCCTACTGCCGAAGCATAGGGTATCCCTTGCATGCGAGCTCTCTCCAAATCAGTCTTAGGAGACATCTCTTTGGAGAGAGTGACTCCAGAGATCGTGGGCAAGTTCCCACGCTTGGACTCTTCCATACTAAACCTCTTTAGTATGGTGTCAATGTACCTGGATTGGGACAATCCCAAAATCCGTTTGGATCTATCTCTATAGATCCTAATTCCCAATATGCAGGAGGCATCACCAAGATCTTTCATTAAGAATCTTTGTGATAAGAAGAGCTTGACCGCTTGCAGTATAGGAATATCATTTCCTATCAAGAGTATGTCGTCCACGTACAATACGAGGAAGACAACCTTACTCTCTGCCACCTTCTTGTAGATACAAGGTTCATCTGGATTTTTGACGAAATCAAACTCTTTGATAACGACGTCAAAGCAGATGTTCCAACTCCGCGATGCTTGCTTTAATCCATAAATGGATTTAAGCAGCTTGCACACCTTCCCGCTGCTCCCACTGTCTACGAAGCCCTCTGGCTGAGTCATGTACACGCACTCTTCTAAATCACCATTTAGAAAGGCGGTCTTAACATCCATTTGCCAGATTTCGTAGTCATGAAAAGCAGCAATGGCAAGCATGATTCGGATGGATTTAAGCATAGCCACTGGAGAAAAGGTCTCGTCATAGTCCACACCTGGTCTTTGACGAAAACCCTTTGCTACAAGTCTAGCTTTGAAAGTCTCCACTTTCCTATCTACACCAAGTTTTTTCTTGAAGATCCATTTGCTCCCAATGGGTTTTACCCCTTCAGGAGCAACTTCCAAAGTCCATACTTTGTTGGTGTACATGGATTCCATCTCGGACCGCATAGCATCCAGCCATTTCACTGAGTCCCTACTCGTGATGGCCTGCTCGAAGCTAGTTGGGTCATCATCCTCCATGATGCAATCCTCGCTCCCACCATCCATGAGAAAACCGTAGTATCTCTCAGGCTGGCGAGGAACCCTACTAGATCGGCGGAGAGGCTGAGGTTCATTGGGAGCTACTGAATCTTCTGGTTCCACTAAATCTTCAGTTACTGTTTGTGTATCTGGAACCTCTTCCAGCTCTACCACTTTGCCACCAATTTCTTTTTCAAGAAATTCCTTTTCTAAAAAGGTGGCATATTGAGAAACAAACACTTTTTATTCTTCAGCATGGTAGAAAAAATATCCTTGGGAATTCTTAGGATATCCCACAAACTTGCAAAGAACTGACCGTGCCTCGAGTTTGTCTGGATTTTGTCTTTTGACATAGGCCGGACAACCCCATATTTTAACTCGTTTAAAATACGGTCTCTTCCCACTCCATATCTCATATGGTGTGGTAGGTACAGATTTAGATGGAACTTGATTCAATAGGTATGCTGCTGTCTGCAGCGCATATCCCCAGAAGGAAATAGGTAACTCAGCTGTGCTCATCATAGAGCGCACCATATCTAATAGGGTGCGGTTCCTCCGTTCAGATACACCGTTGTGCTGTGGTGTATATGGAGGAGTCAGCTGAGAGAGAATCCCATTCTCTTTTAGGAAGTCCAGGAATTCATTGCTCAAGTATTCACCTCCTCGATCAGATCGAAGGATTTTAATACTTTTTCCGGTTTGGTTCTCGACTTCTTGTTTATATTCTCTAAATTTCTCAAAAGCTTCTGATTTGTGTTTCATCAGGAACACATATCCGAATCTAGAGAGATCGTTAGTGAATGTAATGAAGTACGAAGAACCATCCCTGGCATGTGTAGACATGGGACCACATACATCACTATGTATCAGTCCCAAGAGTTCGGTAACTCTTTCTCCGTGTCCCGTAAACGGAGTTTTGGTCATCTTGCCTTTGAGACATGACTGGAAAGTGTCATAAGATGAAAATTCGAAAGGTTTCAAATATCCATCTTTATGCAACTTAGCCAGTCGTGTCGCATTGATGTGACCTAGTCTACAATGCCACAAGAAATAATCGTTCAGTTCTGAACTCTTCCTCTTGTGTGTGTTTGTTATACTCAGAACTGTTGATTGGTTTAGAACATAAATGCCATTGCACAACGTGCCTGATCCAACCAACTTTTGGTTATGGAAAATGTTCATAACATTGTCCTGTAATACAAAATTATATCCTTCTTTACTTAGCAAAGAAACCGATATAATGTTGCATATCAGGTTCGGCATGTAATAGCATTCGTTCAGAACCAATGTATTACCAGTTGGTAATACAAAGTGATATTCCCCGACAGTCTTAGCTGCAACAATTGCACCATTTCCAACTCTAATGTCTTTATCACCTTATTCAAGTTCTCTACCTTTCTTAAGCCCATGTAACTGATTACATATATGGGATCCCGACCCGGTATCCAATACCCAGGACGTAGAGCAAATGGAGAAACAGTTCTCAGTAACGAACACACCCGAAGAAAATGCATCAACATGTACTTTCTTCATACGGGTGGTATGGGAATCCTGGTATTCCCCTATATCCTGTTCATTCCTATAACTCTTATAAGAATAAACGGAACCAACGTTCCCCAGCACAGTATAACATGCGGGTTCGGTCAATACATCCATATTATTATCTTTATTAAGGCATGAAATGGTCGCTACCTGGAGAGAGAGAGAAGAAAACACTTTAGCGTAAGCTCGTGCAAGATCAGATTGGTTATTATCTTATCTAATCAGGATGGCTCCCACTGCTTTTTATCAAATCTTCCTTCAAACCCTAAAAGGAAAGACTAGCCGGGATTAATTACACACTACAAGTTCGCCAATCTTTTAGCCAGGCCAGTGTCGGTACTTTGAGGGAGGTCCCCCGTGCTTTCGCACGAACCTAATTACTGTAAACCTCGTTTTCCCAGAGGCGTAACCCCGTTGACACCTTTCTAGACACCTACTTGATCGGCTAATTGCAATGTGTAAAACTCTCCCAGGAGTAACTCTTACTCGCAGTGGGTATCGGGATCCAACTATCTCATAGAAGGTATGCAATCTCATTGCAAATTTCAACACTTGAAATTCCCGATAATCTTTTGCCCCTAGCAGCTATATGACCTTAACATAGTCAACAAATCATAAGTGCTAGTCAAGTTCAACCCGTCATTTCCCGATTGAATTAAACCCACCCGCACGACCCTTAACATAGTCAACAAAGTCGCACGACTACCCTAATCCAATCGCATCATATGCTTATACAGATAAGCACTAATTAGCTACCGCACACTACGCCTTAACATAGTCAACAAACGTAGCACGAATACTAACTAGTACTTATCTGAAATGACGGAGGGCTACGTCAGGTTTTTCTGAAAACCTATTGCGTAATGAACTTGATATCGTTGTAGAATCAAATGAAGTTTTTGAAATGGAGTGATTTTGAGGCTTTTCTAGTTTTGCTAAAGGAGTCATTCCCGGTGAAGGGATCTCGGTCCTTTCCTCGTCGAATGAGGTACGGGATATATCATATATATCGCTGTGCAAAGCAAAAACCCAAAAGCAGTCAAAAGCAAACCGATTGTGTAGCATCTGCCAGTTATTGCTAAAGGAGTCACTCCCGGTGAAGGGATCTCGGTCCTTTCCTCATCGAATAAGGTGCAGGGTATATCATATATACCGCTGTGCAAAGCAAGAATTGTAGCTACCTGTTTTGTTTAAAATCTGATTCTACAACATCTTAGGTTTCTTTTCTTTCATTAATCACATTAATGAAGTCCCATCATTTAAAATACCTAAACATCACAGATAGATATGACGTACACTTATGCCATCCGCATTCGCCTCGATGTCCCCTCTCGCACCGTTAGGTTAGGTAACTAACGACAGAGCAGGGCAGGGCTAGCGCGGGTGTAAAACATAAGTAACGTCTATATAATATATCATATATATCATATACTATATCCATCACAGAGTCACAACACAGATATCGCAGCAGAATGAACATATGAAATATTGGATATACTAGGACGTCCGTGTTTTCAATACGAGCCAGTATAAAACACGGATTCCACGGTCGTGATGAATAGCCAATCCCACACCCCTAGACCCCTACGAGAGCGGCAAGCAACCCTGCCAATTCTATGGTTAGGAGACCCGGACTCGACTCCTCGAGTTGGTCTCCCACTGGACCCCAGAACCCGGTTACTTGTGCTCCCCTCCTTGGGTCTATCCTAATGCGGAAAAGTAAATAATATACAAAGGGTGACAGCTTCCGCTACCTGGAAGTGCCCCAAATAAAAGAATATTACATACAAGTTTTTACATGAATGAAAATGAAAAACACTCATCTCATATAAAAAACCCCGGCTATTCGAACACGACGATCCAATATAACATATCCAGCAACACACAACATCACATGTCATCAACGTAAGTAAGTATGCATACCCCAATTGTCGTTGACGTATAGCAACGAAACCGGCGATATGAACATACTACACTTACGGTCACAGAAAAGAAAGTGTAAAACTACAATAGTTGGAATCCGCAACCTCTTTAGACATCACATGCCTAACAGTTACAAACCCCGCATTTTAGTCTCATTATCGAAAACTCTTTTCAATATCGTATGGGACTAAACTGCTAGATTTATAACATTCATCCAGTTATCTCATAACTGTTTGTGAATTCCAATTATTGTATCCAATTCCGGATAAATAGAATATATTAAACTTTCCGATCGAACATTCGAACACCCAAGTTTTCCGACACCGATCAACACATGAAATAGGTTCAAAAACATTCACTTCATGCCTCAGTACCAACGGTCCAGCCGTAGAAAGGTCAAGCCAACGCCTCACATGTGGCACGCCGTACTGCCCCAAACCCGAAGGTTCAAAGGGCAGTTCAAGACGGTCACATAATCGAGTTAAGGTTTGTTGTCTTCTAGAGGGACCATCGCGTTACTTGCACTACTTCGAACGTCTTTTAATCACAGAAAAATCCAACACTTGGAATTTTTCCGGCAGGGGAAAAGTTGGGTATTTGTATCCGGTCAAACATTTTAACATATTCTACAGTTATCTGGAAATCCGCTTAGACAAAAATTTGATAACCCGAACGAACAATTGAATCCCCAAAGCAACCCCAAAATACTCTTCTGTGGAGTCACAATAAAAATACCCAGAAAATATAATATACAAATATATGAATTACTGTGAATTAAAAATTAAACAAGGGAACAGTACGGCCGCGGAACCGCCGCGCATGCATAGCTCGTGCCGCGGTTCCGCGGTGGAAAAGTTGAATCAGGCCCTCGAATTTCACAGTATTTCATATAAGACCCTGCATGATTTTCTGCATATTTTTAATTGACAAAAATCCAAAATTTCAGAAATTTTCCAGAGAGCACCTTGGAATTATGGTTTCGGGTTCGTTCGGACTTCAAACTCCGTCTAGACTTCGCCTAAGGCTCTAGCTAGGCTCTGATACCACTGTAGGGTTCCTAGGCACCCTAGTGAGGTCTCACAAGGCATCGAACATGCCAATTTCAAAAAAAATGGTGCCGAGAAACCCTAAACAACGGATCGTCGCTAGAATTCTAGGCGAAATATAAATCTAGTTAACAATTTAACTAAAGTTAAGATGCTACAACCTTTGTAGATCCAGATACCCACTTCCTTATCTCCACGAGGGCGTCCTCTCGCTGTCCATCTTGAACCTTGGACTCTCGTGACGGCTTCATCGGAGAAAC
Source organism: Agapanthus africanus (assembly GCA_030015575.1). NCBI lineage: Eukaryota > Viridiplantae > Streptophyta > Magnoliopsida > Asparagales > Amaryllidaceae > Agapanthus > Agapanthus africanus. Next base: position 54,879,937 of record JASDDO010000018.1, on the reverse strand, counting down.
GTGCGGAATAGGTCGTCGGCTTCGTGTCAAAGACGATCTACGTCGAGGTTGCACAAGCTCAAGCTCCGACTTCACAAAGTTGTGAAACTTGTGAAGAAAACACCCAAAACAACTTGGCAAGAGGTAGAGGGTGAAGAAATAGGAGGTGGGTTCACTTTAGAATTGGATTTATCTCACTAGATCTCAAGTTGCCATTAAAGTAGCAAGCTTGAAGAAGAAGAAGAAGATGAAGATTAAGAAAGAATGATAAGTCTTCACCTTTTAAATAAAACTAATATGAATACTTATCATATCTTGACCATGGTCAAGTGTAGAGATTAAACCAAGGTTAGTTAGAGTGGTTAGGGTTAAGGATGAGATAAGGATGGTGGACTTTGTCAAAGCTTCAAGAAGCTTCAACATAGCTCCAAAATAAGCCACCATTCTTAACTTAATCCTTTCCAAATAAATAAACAAATAAATAAATGAAAAACCCAAACCCTAATCATCACTTAACCATGGTTTAACCCTTTACACTTAACCACATTATCAAGTATCATCAAACATGATACAAAGTAGTGCACAAAAGTATATCATATATACTTCTTGCACATCGAGTGAGAAAATCCATATAAAGTGAACCAATACTAGCTAATGCAAAACAATACATCGAATATATAATTATGCATTAAATCATTAAATCAACATTTGATTCAATGATCCGGTCATGTCGTACATAACCGACTAGAATCCAATGTATCGATTTATCGAATGAATGATTCGATAACTAGGTCATATCGAATATAACCAATCGAAACATATATCGCGAGAATGAAATGCGGTATCACATACACGCATTATTCTCGGTCCTGCACATATCTCATATGCGCTCCTATTTCGTTTCGCTTGAGCCAGGAAACCTCTGTGTAGGACTCTAAAGACTCGTCAATACGCCGGTAGCAGATGATGATCATATCAAGCATCCACAAGCCGCAAGCGGTCTGCTAAACATAACGGCCACCCGGGTATTGAGCGATTAGAAGATCGACGAGCTAGCCCGCTCACACTCCTGCGAATCCGACCAGTAACACTTACCGTACAGTCCGGTCTCTTCGTCTGATACGTCGCATATCAAGTCTAGGGGTGGTAAACGTCAGACCCAAATAACCCGATAAGTCGTGCCGATGTGAGGCTCGTAACGGGTTGAGAAACTATTGGTAACACTTACCAGCAAATCTCTGATCAGCCCTGGCCAGGGACTTCCCTGCTACGGCCAATCGAGCACTGCGCAACATCAACTCCCAATACCGGGAGAGACGAAACCCCTCCTATCGCTCATTGCCTCCATGTGACTCGGGACTGTACCCAAAGACCACCGTTTTGCATGCCCTCATGGACGTGGTAAGGTGGAGATCAAAGCACAGTGGGAATCACACAAGACTCTATGACGATCTCGGGTCTACAGACTAACCTGTACAAGTGTCACCTGAGAACTGCCATCTGACGTGAGGTATTATACCATCTGGGAGTTCTCGGCGAGTCCGTCCAGTGTACCCAGTCTCCACTGAGCACCCGTATACCATCTCTGATGTCAAACACCAATGGATATGGGATCATCCATCGCCCATCACATGGGTCGAGAAGCGTATACGCTAGTCTACACTGGTATATCGATGCCCCGTCTCGATACACCCACGACTAGGGACCTTGAAGGATGTACTTATGGACTACCATGTCCCCACTAGTATGATCTGCATCATAGTCCATGTAGTCAAGTACACATCCTAAGGGCTTTACCAACATGTAACTATAAGACAGTATAAAGAGACTAGTGTACACGTTAAGATAAAGAGTAACCAGATGGCATACTATCATATTGAGCAAGAAAGTCATCTCTATATATGTCCAAGCATCCAATATAATATACATCATCTGTACAATACTGGCCTCTAGGGCATACATACAACTAACAAAGCCATGACTCATCCCACTAATTTTGTTTTACTCTAGTTATTTTTAAACCTTAATCCTTATCTTTAAACAATGGTTCATTCTCTCTCTTGGTCATATGATATTTTTCTTCATCCAAGTTCATCTTCTTCCTCTCAGGTTTTCTTGAGTTGAAGAAATAAAAAGAAAGAGAGATTTCTAAAGTGAGCAAAATTTCTACTTCATCAACTTACTCATATCTAGCCCATTAGATTAGATTGTTTGCTTCACTAATTCTTTGATTAGTGAAGAGGTAGCTTGAGTTAGAGTAATTTCAAGGTGGTTCGTCTTCGGCCTTGAAACGACGTAGCATGGTGGATCATCTTCGGCCTTTAAGACGACGCATGGTTCATTCTCTCTCCTGATCATATGATATTTTTCTTCACCCAAGTTCATCTTCTTCGGAAATCAGCGTTGGATCCCGGCTATCTGAAAAAAGGGCATCCTGAAGCGGTTCCTCTCTAGGTTTTCTTAAGTTAAAGAAATAAAAAGAGAAAGAGATTTCTAAAGTGAGCAAAACTTCTACTTCATCAACCTACTCATATCTAGCCTATTAGATTAGGTTTTTTGCTTCACTAATTCTTTGATTAGTGAAGAGGTAGCTTGAGTTAGAGTAACTTCAAGGTGAATCATCTTCGGCCTTGAAGACGGCGTACCATGCTCGATCCTTTCTTCAAGTGGAGCCAAAAAGAGTTCTAGGGACCACTACTTAGAGCGTAGGGACTACTACTTGGAGTTTTAGAAGTAAAAGACCGGTCAACAAAGGTTGCAACCCTCTTCACTTAGTTTAGATTGTCTTTACTTGCTTTCAAACCATAATTCTTTAGTTCGATTCTAGGTTAGTGTAGCTTAGCACTCTAGATTTTTTAAAATTGCATACTTGATACTTATATAAATCTAGTGGTGGTGCTAAGACACACTTTCATGTGGCGCATGACCATTGGCGCTTCTGCCTCTGGCGCATGCCTGCGGGAGCTTTCTTTTAGAGATTAATCTTAATCACTTTGTCTTTTGAAACTTAAGTTTCATGAAGGTTAAGCTTCTGTTAATGGTTATATCACCATTAAAATATATATTCATATGATCATATATTTTTATAAAGAATCGATCTTTTTAGTTCCTTGTTCATCATTTATGCGCCATAATTTATGAGAAGGGTTCGATTCTTTTCTCAAACCTTAGATCTTAAGATCAAAACAATTCTTTTATGAAACTTAAGTTTCTTATGAAATAGGAACAATCTTGATTTAGAGATCGTAAGATTTGAGAATAGAACTTAAGTTCTATCAATGAAGGTTAACCTTCTTATGGATGAGGCTTAAGTTTCTAAAATTGAGATCGATCTCCTATTTACCTCGGTTGTATGGAAGAACAAGAAGAAACTCAAAAGCAGAGAACTTAAGTTCTTGATGAAAGCTTATGAGATTGATTGCTTCTCGTATATATGTGATCTTTATCTGATGTCAAATTTTGATCTCTAGGGTCTCATATATAGGGTGTGAATATTTTTGGGTAAGTAGAGACAATCCCTCTACCCCCACGACTAGGAACAATTAAAGAATGTACTTACCGACTACCTGTGCCCCACTAGTATGATCTACATTATAATCCTGGTAGTCAAGTACTCATGCTAAGTACTTTATCAACTTGTAATAGAGAGACAGTCAGTGTACATGTTAAGCTAAAGAGCAAGCAGATAGCATACTATTATGTCGAGCAAGAAAGTCCTCTCTATATATGTCCAAGTACCCACTATAATATACATCACATGTATAATAATGGCCTTTAGGGCATACATATAACTAACAATCTCCCACATGCACTAAGGCAAATTGTTGTAGTATCTCATACACAACGCCCCATAAAAAATCTTTCTAGGGAAAGGCCTCTGTGAGTGGATCCGCCATGTTTTCCTTCACGTCAACTTTCCTTACCTTGATCCTCTGGAGATCAACCATCACCCTGATCAGGTGATACTGTCCTCGGAATATGTCTAGATCGCTGATGGGACCGGCGTTCCTAAGCCAAAGCCACAACTCCATTGTTGTCACAATAACAGTTATTAGACCCTCAATGGTAGGAACTATGTTCATCTCATGAACAAGAATTATCCAGAAATCCACATTGGTAGCATCGTTGGTAGCGATGTATTCGGCCTTTATCATCTAGATTGCCACCGTATATAGCTTGGAACTTTTCCAACATACCGTCCCTCCACTGAGGGTAAAGACAAAGCCCGTGACCGACTTTCAGTCGACCTTATCACTCCGGGAGATCGAATTGGTAAAAGAATCCCACTGGAGTTCACTGTTACCAAACCTTAAGAACATTTCTTTAGTGCTTCTCAAGTACTTAAGAATGTCCTTCACAGCTATCCAGTGATTCTCCCAAGATCCGATTGATTCCTGATCACTACACCTAGTGAGTTATCTACATCTGGTCTAGTATATAACATCGCATACATGATAGAGCTTACTGCCGAAGCATAGGGTATCCCTTACACGCGAGCTCTCTTAAAATCTGTCTTGGGAGACATCTTTTTGGAGAGACTGATTCATGAGTAAGTGGGCGAACCACCACGTTTAGAATCCTCCATACTAAACCCCTTTAGTACGATGTTAATGTACCTGAATTTAGGACACTCACAACATCCACATAGATCATCACCATAGATCATCATCCACAAGATGTAGTAGGTATCATCGAGATCGTCCATGCAGAATTTTCGTGATAAGAGGAGCTTGATCGAGTGTAGAATAGGAAACCATTTTTTATCAAGAGTATGTCATCTACATACAATACGTGGAAGACAACCTTATTCTCTACAATCTTCTTGTATATATAAGGTTCATCTACTTTTTTGATGAAGTCAAACACTTTGACTGCCACATCAAAACAGATATTCTAACTCCGCGATGCCTGCTTTAATCCTGATGGACTTAAGCATAGCTTTGAAAGTCTCAACTTTTCCATCTACAACAAGAATCATCTCAAGATCCACTTGCTCCTGATGGGTTTTACCCCTTCAGGTGCAACATTCAAAGTCATACTTTGTTGGCGTACATGGATTTCATCTTTGATTGCATGGCATCCAGCCATTTCACAGAGCCCCCATTCGTGATGGCATGCTTGAACTTGGTTAGGTCATCATCTACCATGATTCAATCCTCGCTCCCACTGTCACCGAGGAAACCGTAGTATCTCTCAGGTGGATGAGGAACCCAACCAGATTTGCGGAGAGGCTGAGGTTCGTTGGAGACTATTGAATCCTTTGGTTCAACTAAATCATCAGCTGTTAGTTTGTCAAGCTGGAACACCTTCCAGTTCTACCGCATGACCCCTAATTTCTTCATAAGAAATTCCTTTTCTAAAAAGATGGCATGTTGAGAAACAAAATAACTTTTGCTCCTCAGTGTGGTAGAAGATATACCCTCACGAATGTTTGGGATATCCATCGAACTTATAGACCTTGCCTCGAGCTTGTCCGGATTTTGCTTTTCAACATTGGCCAGACAACCCCATATCCTAACTCGTTTAAGACATAGTATCTTCCCATACCATATCTCATATGGAGTGGTAGGCACTGATTTTGTTGGAACCCCATTCAATAGGTATGTAGCTTCTCAAGTGCATAACTCAAAAGGAAACAGGCAACTCAGCAATACTCATCATATAGTGCACCATATCTTATAGGGTGTGATACCTCCGCCCCGATACACCGTTGTGCTGTGGTGTACTCGGAGGAGTAATCTGAGAGAGAATCCCATTCTCTTTTAAATAATCCAGGAACTCCATGCCCAAGTATTCGCCTCCTCGATCACATCGAAGGACTTTAATACTTCTACCCATCTGGTTCTTAACTTCAAGCTTACATTCTTTGAATTTCTCAAAAGTTTCAGACTCGTGTTTCAATAGGAACACATGTCCGAATCTTGAGAGATCATCGATGAATGTAATGAAGTACAAAGAACCAACCTTGGCATTTGTGGACATAGGACAGTCTACATCATCACGTATACATCCCAAGAGTTCAATAACTCTTTCTCTGTTTCCAGTAAACGGGGTATTGGTTATTTTACCTTTGAGACAATACTGGAAAGTATCATAAGATGAAAATTCGAATGGATTCAAATATTCATCCTTATGTCACTTAGCTAGTTGTGTCGCATTAACATGACTTAGTCTACAATGCCACAAGAAGGATTCGTTCATTTATGAACTTCTCCTCTTGTGTGTGTTCTATTTACTTTGAACTGTGGTATGATTTAGAACATATATGCTATTTCATAACGTGCCTGATCCAATCAACTCTGGATTCAGGAAAACGTTCACAACATTCTCCTACAATAAAAAATTATATACTTCTTTAACATAATAAAGAAACTGATGTAATATCGTTTATCAGGTTCGGTATCTAATAACATTTGTTCAGAATCAACGTATTTACCATTTAGTAATTCAAGGTGATATTTGCCAATTGACTTGGCTACAACAATTATACCATTCTCTACACTAGAGAACAATCACCTATTCTCAGTTCTCTATCTATCTGTAGCCTATGTAATAGATTACATATATGAGATCCTAATCCGGTATCTCATACCTAGGACGTAGAGGATATTGAGAAACAGTTCTCGGTAATGAACACACCCGAAGAATATGCATCGGCATGCTCATTCCTCGATTGGGTCGCGTGGAAATCCGGATATTCCCCTATTTCCTGCTCGGACTTATAACAATTATAAGATAGAGCGGAACCAACGTTCCCCAGCTCAGTATAATAAGCAGGTTCGGTCAATACATCCATATTATTATCTTGATTAAGACATGTTACGGTCGCTACCAGGAGAGAGAGAGAGAAGAAAACACTCAGCGTATACTCTTGCAAGATCAGATTGGTTATTATTTTATCTAATCAGGATGGCTCCCACTGTTTTTATCAAATCTACCTTCAAACCTTAAAAATAAGACTAGCCGGGATTAATTACACTTTACAAGTTCGCCAATCTTTCGGTTAGGCCGGTGTCGGTACTTTGAGGGAGGTTCCCCGTGTTTTCGCACGGACCTAATTAAAATAAACCTCCTTTTCCCAGGGGCGTAACCCCATTAACACTTTTTAGACACCTACTTGATCGGCTAATTGTAATGTGTAAAACTCTCCTAGGAGTAACTCTTACTCACAGTGGGTATCAGAATCCAACTATCTCAAAGAAGGTATTCAATCTCATTGCAAATTTCAACACTTGAAATTCCCGATAATATTTTGCCCCTATCGTACTATGACCTAGACAGAGGCCAACAAACCATAAGCTGCTACTCAAGTTTAACCCGTACATTTCATGATTGAATTAAACCCACCTGCACGACCCTTGACAGAGGCTAACAAGGTCGTACGACTACCCTAATCCAATCGCATCACATGCTTTGCAGATAAGCACTAATTAGCTACCGTACACTACACCTTGACAGAGGCCAACAAAAGCAGCACGAATACTAAATAGTCCTTATCTGAAATGTCGGAGGGCCACGACAGGTTTTTAAGAAAACCCTTTGCGTAATGAACTTGATCTCGTTGTAGAACCGAGTGATTTTGAAAAGGAGTGTTTTTTAGGCTTTTACTAGTTTTGCTAAAGAGGTCACTCCCGGTGAAGGGATCTCGGCTCTTTCCTCATCGAATGAGGTGCTGGATATTTGATAAATACAACTATGCAAAGCAAGAACTAAAAAGCAATCAAAAGACAAAACCGAGTGGGTTGTAGCATCTGCTAGTTTTGCTAAAGATGTCACTCCCGGTGAAGGGATCTCGGCTCTTTCCTTATCGAATAAGGTGCTGAATATTCTACAAGGAGTACCGCTATGCAAAGCAAAAACTAGAGCTACCAATTTTTAAATCAAGTTTCTACAACATCTTTAGGTTTCTTTTATTTCATTAATCTCATTAATGAAGTTCTATCAATTATGCTTCCTAAGCATCACAGTAGAAACGAAAGTAGCAATATTTATTATCTATCATATATATAATATAAGCATTCTTCTCATAATATCAAGTGATCACATCACAGAATATCAGCAGCAGAAGAACACATATGAAATATTGGATATAGTAGGAATTCCGTGTTTTAATTAAGCCAATAAAAAAGGCGGATTCCACGGTCGCGATGAATAGCCAAACCCACATCCCTAGACCCCTACGAGAGCGGCAAGCAACCCTACCAATTATAGAGTTAGGAGACCCGGTCTCGACTCCTCGAGATGGTCTCCCACTGGACCCTAGAACCCGGTTACTTGTGCTCCCCACCTTGGGTCTATCCTAATGCGAAAAAGTAAATAATATACATCAATGGTGACATCATCCTCAATCCAGAAGTGCCCCAATAAAAGAATATTATATACAAGTTTTTACATGAATGAAAATGAAAAAACTCTCATCTCACATAAAAAACCCCGGCTATTCAAAACACGAGATCCAATGTAACATATCACAGCAACACATAACATCACATGTCATCAACGTAAGTAAATATGCATATCCCAATTGTCGTTGACGTATAGCAACGAAACCGGTGATACACCATATATTACACTTACGGTCGCAGAAAAGAAAGTGAAAAACTACAACAATTGGAATCTGCAACCACCTTAGACATCATAAACCCAATGTATCACATACTTTGGATTTAATGCCTAACCAAATGAATTCCTTAGAAATCGCATGCCTAACAATTATAAACCCCGCATTTTAGTCTCAATATTGAAAACGCTTTTCAACTAGTCGGATAATTCAACAAGATTCCCGACATCCTGATCGAATGCTCGTCGAAAACTTTAGTAGACGGCCGTACCCCCCAATGCCGTTGACAAAGTGTACTTAGGCATAACACCATTGCCCCGAGCACCCGAATGGATGATTTTGGCAACGGGGTTCTCCTACAGTCATTTAGTCGAGGCTATGGAGCGTGGCTATCTAGTAAGGTTATCCGGCGATTATCCGTGTACACTACGTAATTGCGACGGAATTTTGATCCATATCAAAATCCCGTGGCAACCGATCAAGTGAGACTAACTTGCTAGATTTATAAAATTCAAATTAGTTTTCATAAAACTAAATTTTTGTGGATTCCAAATATTGTATCACAATCACAGATAGCTAGACGATATTAAACTTTTCGATCGAATTAACAAACACCCAAAATTTCCCAAAGAGCTCAACACTTGAGCGAAGTTCAAAAAGTACTTAGAACATGCCACAACACCTATGGACCAACCGTAGAAGGGTCAACCCTTGCCTCACATATGGCGCCGCGGAACTACCACAAACCCTAGGGTTTAGTGGCGATTTCGACAGTCACAGAATCGAGTTAGGGTTTCGTTCTTCTCGAGAGTCCATAGAATCACCTACATGATTTTCTGAAGATTTTAAACTTGAAAAAAAAATCCAACTCTTGGAAAATTTCCAGCGAAGGAAAATATGGGTTATTGATATCTGTTCGAACTTTTTAACGTTGTTTAAAATAACCCGAAATGATGTTAGAATTACGACTACGAAATACTCCGAATTGCCTTTGCATAAAGATAACATCACATGCAATTTTAGTAAAAACAAGTAACACCTGAAACACCAAAACCCAAAGCCTGGAACACCCCACCAAAACGAACCCAAAATTCCCATACAGAACCGGCCTGGCCGGATTTTTACTACATGTGGCCAGCTATTTTCCAGCGAAGGTGGTTCGTTTTCCTGTGGTGTTCATGTTACATCTCATATAACGTTCTGCAATTGCTTAAAAAAAATTAGATACTTTGAAAAATTCGACAGAAACTGGGTTTATGTTTCGAGTGTTTCGGAGTTGTTTCGGATTCGTGATACTACAACATCGTCTAATTCTTTAGCATGGCTCTGATTCCACTGCTGGGTTCCCTATGTGGCCGCTGGGTTTCGGGAGGTATCGACCATGCCGTTTTCAAAAAAAATGGTGCGCTAAAGAACCCTAACGCTAGAATCTAAACTAGAGAATTAGACGAACAAGCATGTAAACATCTTTACATCTAAATGAACAAGGAATACAACCTTTGTAGACCGTTCCTTCACTTCAATAGCTCCGTGTAGTAATCCATTCGCTCCAAGTAGTGATCTCCCGGACTCTAGTGAGACTCCACAAGGTGAAATAAACAAGCTTGCTTGAAGTCATCGAGGCCGAAGATGATCTACGTCGAAGAGACACTAACTCAAGCTACCTCTTCACTAAGTGATGAACTAGTGAAGAAACAACCCAATCTAAATGGCTAGTAGAGAAGAGATTGATGAAGTAAGAATTTTGCTCACTTTAGAAATAATTTTCTCACTATATTTCTTCACCTCTCATGAAGCTAGAAAGCTTTTTGAAGATGAGGAAGAAGATGAAGTTTGAATGGAATAATGAGTGAGAATAGCAACCATGGGTGAGTTATCATCATATACTAACTCATGTAGAGACTAAACCATGGCTAAACAATAATAGTTGGGTTAATAAATATCTTCAAGTAAAATAAAATGAGTGGGCTTGGTCAATGGTTCCACAAGCTACTACAAGTTTCAACCATATGACAATTTCCAACTAATTTTATTTACTTAAAATAAACAAAACCTTACATTATTATATGCATGGTGTGAGTCTCATACACCCATGTAGCACGTGGCATCAAGCATGACACAAAAGATGTACATTAATATTTATCACATATATACTAAGTGTACACTAGTGAGAAAAAGAAATCTTAAGTGAGCCAATATTAGTTAATGTAATATAATATATCAAATATATATAATTATACATTAAATTCTTAAATCAACACTTGATTTAATAATCCGGCTATATCACATACAACCGACTAATATCAAATGTATCAACTTATCGAATCAACACTTGATTCGACAGGCCGGCTATATAACATATAACCGACCGATATCACATATCGCGAGAATAGAATACGGTATCATATACTCGTATTAATCTCAGTCCTGTTCATATCACATATGTGCTCCTACTTCGTTTCGCTTGAGCCAGGAAAGCTCTGTGTACGACTCTAACGACTCGTCAATATGCCAGCAGTAGGTGGTGATCATTTCAGTCACTCACACGCCGCAAGCGGTCTGCTAAACGTAACAGCCACCCGGGTATTGAGTGATCAGATGATCAATAAGCAAGCATGCTCATACTCTTACGAATCCAATCAGTAACACTACCGTACAGTCCGGTCTCTTCGTCAGATATGTCGCATATCATAGCCTGTGGGTGGTATAACGTCAGACCCTAATAGCCTGATAAGTTATGCCGATGCAAAGTCCATAACGGTACGAGAAACTACTGATAACACTTACCAGTAAATTTCAGTAACCCTGGCCAGGGATTTCTGTTATGTCCAATCAAGCCTAGAGCAACATCAACCCCAATACCGGGAGAGACGAAATCCCCTCCTATCGTTCATTACCTCCATGTGACTCGGGACTGTACCCAAAAACCATCATTTTGCACGATCTCTTGAACGTGGTAAGGTGGAAATCAAAGCACAGTGGGAATCACACAAGACTCTATGACGATCTCGGGTCGACAGACTAACCAGTACCAGTGTCACCAGAGAACTGCTATCTGACGATAGGTATAATTCCATCTAGGAGTTCTCGGTGAGTCCGTTCAGTGTACCCAGTCTCTACTGAGCACATGTTCAGTCAAAATTAGTACATTTTTAACATGACAATTTCCTTACCTTTCTTGATCATCTAAGGGTGTTTGTTATAAATATAACACATATTACAAGTTCATCTGGAAAATATCAATTACCATGTGTTATACATTATAATCAACATTTTTGAAAGAAATTGTATGTTTATTATTTCACGCATAATATTGTATATCTCTAACATTCTTCATTGAGATCTTGTGCAAAAATTAGCTCAGGTCAGATATCGGAATCGGAAATTCGCCGATAAAATACAGGAAATCGAAGAATCAAATATTGGCAGAAATTCAGAAGAGATAAGAAGATTCCAGATATAAAATAAAGACCCAGAGATCAACAAAATAAGGCCACAGAGAATTGAAGACACAAACTCACCAATTGGGCGCCGAACCGCGGCCGAGTCAGCCCGAGTCACCGCGGATCCACGGCCGATTCAGGGAGTCGGCGATCAAGAATTCTCCAGAAGCTTCATTGCAACGTCCTATCTTGTTGAGGACGCTTCGTTGTAACAATCTTGTGCTGGAAACTTCTCTATAATAACCTAGCTTGTTGAGGAAACTTGATAACTACCTAGCTTATTCTAGAAGCCTCCTTGTAACAACCTAGCTTATAGGAGAAGCTTGATTAAGGGCCATAAAAAGGACCCAAGCCTTGAGGTGAGGGATTTGACACTTTTGTTCCAAAAACCAAATCAAGAAAAGAGGTAAAAAGATCCAATTCCAAATCAAGATCAAAGATCAAGAATCGCTGAGAAATTCATCGAGCGACGTCATTCCAGATCCTTTACGCGAAGCCGATCATCATCAACAAGCATGTGATCCTCGATAGATCCAAGACTCACGGTGATCGAGCGAAGCGAAGATCGACGGAGAAATTACCTCTTCAAGGGAGTGATCAAGAGCGAATTTTCTTGTAATCTCGGATTGAAGAAGTTATAATTTGAAGTTGAATAATAAAGGTGATCATTACTTTTAATCTCGCTTTCTTTAAATCTCCGCATTATGAAATATTTAATTGTTGAGTTTTCTATTTTCATTATGTGTGAGTAAATCTCCGTTTGCTAAGATTCAAAGGAATTTAGTAGATCAAATGGTGATATAATCCTATATTCATCTAAAGTCTTATGGAGATTATAAACTTTAGCAATGAGAATCATCGATGTCCAAATTGTGATCGAGATCAATTTATTGTGAGTCTTGTCATAATTTGGGGATTAGATTGATAATCTTTCTCGTTAAAGGCTAGATAAGAATGGCAATCAATGAAAGGACAATGGGCAATGAAGAAGAAACCCTAGTTTCTTCGGGGGATCCCTAATTCTCTTTAGTAGCCATCAATCTAGTTTTAATTCTACCAATAGATAAGATGAATCATTTCGAATAGTCATCCATAGATACCAATTTCGTTCTAATCCTACAAGCCTTCTACAATTTTCTTGATAACTAAATCTTGAATATTTTCTTGAATTTTCTTTCTTGAAAACAATTTCTTGAATTTCTTGAAACTATTTCTTCAATCAAATCTTAAAACAATTGTTGATTTTCTTTACTAGTTTTTTCGAATCAACTAAAGCAAGAATTTACGTGTTCCACGAATCTCAGAGGACGACCCGTACTCACTAACACTCGCTACACGCGACACCGTTATTGATTGCGGTTATTATATGACTAAAACATTACATCACTTCTTTAGTACTACATCTTTTCTTTAAAATCAAAGATGTAAGAGAATGTGAAATAATCAAATGGCGCCATTGCCGGGGATGCATGCGTAATTTGTTCGTTCTTGCAATTTGAGTTGAAATATTATTATTCAATAAAAATTTTAAATCAAAATCGTATCGTGTGCTTAACGATTAGTGTTTGAATTTTTGCGATGGAATCTAGCATCACTGTAGCAGAGAGATCAAGATTCAGTGACGTTCTAAAAATTCCAGAGGAGCAAAGGAAGCTACAGTGCAAATAACAACACCTAACTCCTCCAATCCACCGCGGAACCGCGGCGGATTCCTAGTTTTTGCAGCGGAACCGCCGTTGAGTTGGTGAGTCAGTGCTTCAAATTTCTCTGGTATATTCCCTATCTTCTTCTCTCTCCTCTGATCTTTTCTAATAACAACTTTTTTGCAGGATTCTTTGCAAAAATTCGCCACTTTAAAAAAAATTTCTTGTTGCGTGATTTGATATTGGTTGTTTTTGCATATTTAATACGGAAATTAAGGGGCAAAGAACAAATTCAGATTAGGTAGGGATTTCATTACCCTTCCTAAGCCCCACAAATCACAAAACTATCATCCGCATTACCCTTCATTAACTAAAAAATATCTAGACAAGACTCTACGGACCGTCGTGCTCAATTAGGACAGAGGAAGGTCATGGGTAATCTACTGCTTATCCGCATTTCTTTTGTGGTGTCTAGGCAAGTGTGTCTAAGGCAAGTGGTTACTTAATTAGGCCCGCTATTTACATAGCGGATACCTCCCACTTACCTGGCACTTACCTGGCCATAGGAGGGATGAAGAGGTAGTAGAGGATTTATCCTGCGATTATCTTCTGGAAGACGACGAGCGGTCTAGTGACTTGACCTAGGTGACCTTAGATCTAGGATTGATTGTGTTTTTTTTGTGATTTTTCTAAATCCGTCTTTTTCAAAACAAACCATCAAACAAAATTTTCTTTTAATTTACACATACACTGCCACTTGTGCTAAACCCGCTTAGTGCATGCTCGGCTGGACACGGGATTCTAGTGCCCGTCTTGTTCGCGTTTCTTCTATCGACTCCGAAGTCGGTATTTTTTCATCTTCTTTTCCTCACCACCCACAACAACCACCGAGATGGACAGTTCTCCATAGAATTTCAATAGCACCACTTTGCCACTGTAGGGTTCCTAGGCACACTAATGAGGTCTCATAAGTGATCAAACATGGCCAATTCAAATTTTTTTTCATGTGCCTACAAACCCTAATACGGATCGTTAACTAGATGATAAGGCGATGCAAGCAAGTAAATGACTTTATTGCTAAAGGAAAGTAACTACAACCTTTGTAGATCCGGTCCTCCACTTCCTAGGCTCCGTGATGACGTCCCTCCGCTGTACCAATCGGAATCCGGACTCTGGCGAAGGTTTCGTCGGAGAAATGATCGGGCTAGGTCGTCGACTTCGATGCCGAAGATGATCTACGTCGAGGAAAATCAAGATCAAGCTCCAACTTCACCAAGTCATGAAACTTGTGAAGAAAACACCCTATACTACTTGGCAAGTGGTTGAGGATGAAGAAATAGGATGTGGGTTCACTTTAGAATTGGATTTCTCACTCTTTTTCTCATTTCACCATTGATGGTAGCAAGCTTTTCTTCATCTTGAAGAAGGAGGAGAAGAAGAAAAGAATATGATAAGTATTTTTGAAAATAGAAAATAAAATGATACTTATCATATAGCAACCATGGTTAAGTGTAGAGAATAAACTAAAGTTAGGTTTAATGGTTAGGTTAAGTCTAAGAGACAAAATGGTCAAAGCTTCAAAGCTTCATGAAGTTTCATGAAAGAAACAAAGTTAGCCACCATTTTATTCTTGCCAAAATGAATTAAAGAAAATAAATAAATGAATAAGTAAATCAAAACTCTAACCATTAACATAACCATGGTTTAATCATACACACCCAAGTTTGCATGTATCATCAAACATGATACAAACAAGTGCACAAAAATATATCACATATACAACTTGTGCATTTCAAGTGAGAAAATCCATCTTGAGTGAACCAATACTAGTTAATGTAAAGTAATATATCAAATATATAATTATACATTAAATCATTAAATCAACACTTGATTCAATGATCCGGTCATGTTGCATATAACCGACTAGTATCCAATGTATCGACTTATCGAATCAATCCTCGATTCGATAACTAGGTTATATCACATACAACCATTTCATATATTCATCGCGAGAATAGAATACGGTATCACATACACGCATTATTCTCGGTCCCGCACATATCTCATATGCGCTCCTATTTCGTTTCTCTTGAGCCAGGAAACCTCTGTGTAGGACTCTAAAGAATCGTCAATACGCCGGCAGCAGGTGATGATCATATCAAACACCTACAAGCCGCAAGCGGTCTGCTAAACGTAACGGACACCCGGGTATTGAGCGATCAGCAGATCGACGAGCAAGCCCGCTCACACTCCTGTGAATCCAACCAGTAACACTTACCATACAGTCCGGTCTGTTCGTCTGATATGTCGCATATCTCTCCTAG
This sequence comes from Agapanthus africanus, assembly GCA_030015575.1. Classification (NCBI taxonomy): domain Eukaryota; kingdom Viridiplantae; phylum Streptophyta; class Magnoliopsida; order Asparagales; family Amaryllidaceae; genus Agapanthus; species Agapanthus africanus. The sequence goes on along the minus strand of JASDDO010000018.1, from coordinate 54,863,988 downwards.
GGGTGGTAAACGTCAGACCCCAATAGCTCGATAAGTCATGCCGACGTAAGGTCCATAACAATCGTGAAACTACTGATAACTCTTACCAGTATATCACTGCAACCGTGGCCAGGGATTTCCAGTTATGGCCAGTCGTGCATAGCGCAACATCAACCCCTAATACCGGGAGAGACGAATCCCCTCCTATCGCTCATTGCCTCCACGTGAATCGGGACTGTACCCAAAAACAACCTGTTTGCACGACTCAGTAGAGACGTGGTAGGGTGGAAATCAAAGCACAGTAGGAGACACACAAGACTCTATGACGATCTCGGGTCAACAGACTAAGCTGTACCAGTGTCACCAGAGTACTGCCATCTGACGTGAGGTATAATACCATCTGGGAGTTCTCGGCGAGTCCGTTCAGTGTACCCAGTCTCCACTGAGCACCCGCATACCATCTCTGATGTCAAACACCAATGGATATGGGATGATCCATCGCCCATCACATGGGTTGAGAAGATATATGCTAGTCTACTCTGGAATATCGATGCCCCATCTCGATATTCCCACGACTAGGAACATTGGAGGATGTACTCATAGACTATCCAGGCCCCACTAGTACGATCTGCATCATAGTCTTGGATGTCGAGTACACATTCTAACGGCTTTATCAACATGTAACAGAGAGACTGAAAGTATACATGTTAAGATAAAGGGCAACAAGATAGCGTACTATCATGTCGAGCAAGAAAGTCCTACCTATATATGTCCCAGCATCCACTACAATATACATCCAATGTACAGTAATGGCCTCTAGGGCATACATATAACTAACAATCTCCCACTTGCACTAGGGCCATCTGTAGCAGTGGTTGCAGTATCACATACTTAACCATCCCATATAAGTCTCTCTCTGGGAAAAAGCCTTTGTGAGTGGATCCGCCGTGTTGTCCTCTGAGTCTACTCTCCTAACCTCAATCACCGTGGAGATCATCTATCTCTATGATCAGGTGATGCTGCCTCAGAATATGTCTGGGTCACTGATAGGACCGGGGTTCCTGGGCCAAAGCCACACTACCATTGTCACACAATGGTGGGAACCTAGTTCATCTTATGAACCAATATACACCCAAACTGCTTCTTTGGTAGTATTTTTAATAGCGATGCTACCAGCCTTTATCGTCTAGTTTGCCACGGTATCTAGCTTGGAACTCTTCCAGCATACCGTCCCTTTACTGAGGGTAAAGACAATGCCTGCGACTGATACTCAGTCGTCCTGATCACTCTGGAACCTTTCCAGTGATTCTCCCCAGGATCGATTGATACCATTTCACTATATCTAGTGAGTATTCTAACATCCAATTAGATCTATCTCATAGATCCAAAATCTAGGATTTAGGAGGTATCACATTGATCCTATTGGAGAATCCATGTGATAAGAGGAGATCGACCGATCGTAGCATAGGAAACTCCTTTCCTATCAAGAGTATGTCATCCACGTACTCTACGAGGATCATTATCATACTCCATACTACCCTTTTGTACATACAAGGTTCATCTACCATTTTGATGAAGTCAAACTCTTTGACTACCGCATCAAAACCGATGTTCCAACTCCGCGATGCCTGCTTTATCCTGTAAAGCAACTTGCACACGTTTCCGCTGCTCCCACTGTTTACGAAGCCCTCTGGCTGTGTACTTATAAACGTTCTTTTCTAAATCATTATTTTGAAAAGTAGTCATGGCACCCAACCGCCAGATATCGTAGTCATGGTGTGTAGCAATGGTAAGTAGGATCTGGATGGACTTAAGCACAGCTACTGGAAAAGGTTTCATCATTATCCACGCCTGGTCGATGACGAAAACCTTTAACGAGTCTAACTTTGAAAGTCTCAACTTTTCCATCTACACAAGTAATCTTCTCAAGATATACTTGCTCCTGATAGGGATTTAACCCTTCAGATATCACAACCAAAGTCCATACTTTGTTGGTGTATATGGATTCCATCTCAGATCGCTAAGCATCCAGCCATTCTTATAGAGTCCCTACTCTCGATGGCCTGCTCGAAACTAGTTGGGTCATCATCTGATGATGCAATCCTCGCTCCCACTGTCATCGAGAAACCGAAGTATCTCTCAAGCAGGTGAGGAACCCTACCAGATCGGCGGAGAGGCTGAGGTTCATCGGGGACTATTGAATCCTTTGGTTCTGTCAAATCATCAGCTGCAGTTTTGTATAGCTGGAACCTTTCCAGTTCTACAGAACTGACCTTGCCTCGATCTTGTCCGGATTTCGCTTTTCTCATAGGCCGGACAACCCCAAATCTTAACAAACTTAAGATATGGGCTCTTCCCTTTCCATATCACATATGTAGCGGTAGGCAATTGATTTGATTGGAACCCTATTCAATAGGTATGAAACTTCATAAGTGCATAACTCCCAAAAGGAAATAGGTAACTCAGTATTACTCATCATAGAGCACACCTTATCATATAGGGTGTGATTGCTCTGCCCCGATATACTATCGTGCTATGGTGTATACGGAGGAGTAATGCTGAGGGAGAATCTCATTCTCCTTTAGAATAGTCCAGGATTTCCGTGCACAAGTATTCTCCTCCCTGATCTTATCATAGGACATAATACTTATACCCGTATTGGTTCTCTACTTCTAGCTTATATTCTGTGAATATCTCAAAAGGTTCGGACTTGTGTTTCAACAGGAACATATGTCTGAATCTTGAGAGATTATCAGAGAACGTAATGAAGTATAAAGAACCGGTCCTGGCATGTGTAGACAGGAGACCTTACATACATCATCATGTATCAGTCCTAAGAGTTTACTAACTCTTTCTCTGTTTCCAGTAAACGGAGCTATGGTCATCTAATTTTTGTGACATGACTGGCAAGTTTCACAAGATGTAAATTCAAAATGATTTAAATATGCATCTAAAATGTAACTTCAGCCAGTCGGGTCGCATTGATATGACCTAGTCTATAATGCCTCAAGAAGGATTCATTCATTTCTGAACTCTTCCTCTTGTGTGTGTTCTGTATACTAGGAACTATAGTTTGATTTAGAACGTCAATGCTTTTAGATAACGTGCCTGAACCGATCAACTTTTGATATAGGAAATATTCAAAACATTATCCAACAATACAAAATTTTATCATTTCTTTACTTATAAAGAGACTGATATGATTTTGTATATCAGGTTCGGTATCTAATAGCATTTGTTCAGAATCAATGTATTGGTAATACAGGGTGACAGTGACCAACAGACTTGGCTGCAACACTTGCCCTGTTTTCTGTCTCATGAAACTTATCACCCGTTCTCAGTTTTCAACCTTTCTTTAGCCCTATGTAACAGATTACATATCTGGGATCCTGATCCAGTATCAAATACCCAGGATGTAGAGGATACTGAGAAACAGTTCTTTGTAATGAACACACCCGAAGGAGATGCATCTCATGCACTTTCTTCGTTTGGGCGGCATGGGAATTCTGGTATTTCCCTATTTCCTGCTCTGTCTTATAACAATTATAAGTTGGAGCGGGACCAACGTTCCCCAGCTCAGTATAACAAGCGGGTTCGGTCAATACATCCATATTATTATCTTGATTAAGGTGTGATATGGTCGCTACCTGGAGAGAGAGAGAAGAAAACACTCTGCGTGCGCTCTTGCAAAATTAGATTGGTTATATATTTTATCTAATCAGGATGGCTCCCACTGTTTTTACCAAATCTTCCTTCAAACCCTAAAAGGAAAGACTAGCCGGGATTAATTACACTCTACAAGTTCGCTAATCTTTCAGCCAGGCCAGTGTCGGTACTTTGAGGGAGGTTCCCCGTGCTTTCGCACGGACCTAATTACAGTAAACCTCGTTTTCCCAGAGGCGTAACCCCGTTGACACCTTTCTAAACACCTACTTGATCGACTAATTGCAAAGTGCAAAACTCTCCCAGGAGTAACAATTACTCGCAGTGTGTATCGGGATCCAACTATCACATAGAAGGTATGCAATCTCATTGCAAATTTCAACACTTGAAACTCCCGATAAAGATTTTTACCCCTAACACTTATGACCTTAACTATGGTCAACAAATCATAAGCACTAGTCAAGTTCTACGCATCATTTCGTGATTAATTAGACCCACCCACATGACCCTTAACTAAGGTCAACAAAGTCATGCGACTATCCTAACTAATCGCATCATATGCGGTGTAGAAAGACATCACTTAGCTACTGTACACTGTGCCTTGATTATGGTCAACAAACACATCACGAATACTAAGTACTCTACTTCCTAAAATGACGGAGGGTTGCGAATGGTTTTTATGAAAACCTTTAACGCTTTGAACTTGATCTCGTTACGGAATCAAATGGTTTTTAAATGGAATGTTTTTGAGGCTTTTCTAGTTTTGCTAAAGGGGTCACTCCCGGTGAAGGGATCGTCGGC